>JAYJMJ010279480.1:0-29457 GCA_036873875.1 Laminaria ephemera
CATTTTTGGTGCTTACCTTTTGTTCTATAGCAATGGCTGGAGATACCCCTTTGATGTAGTCTACCTCTGGCTTTTCCATTCTACCCAAAAATTGTCTGGCGTAAGAACTTAAGCTTTCTACATACATGCGTTGTCCTTCGGCAAAAAGTGTGTCAAATGCCAAACTAGATTTACCAGATCCACTTACTCCTGTAACCACAGTAAGCTTATTCCTTTTGATGGCAACACTCAAATTGTCAAGGTTATTGACTCTAGCGTTTTTTACTACAATATGTGTCTTTGGACTATATGAATCGATATTCATGACTTCTTTCTTATTACCCATTTGCCAACTCCTCCTTTACAAATCTTGCCGTAAATCCTTTTTTCACTTTTGCTATCTCCTCTGGTGTGCCTGTAGCTACTATATTTCCACCAGCTTTGCCTCCTTCTGATCCTACATCTATGACATGATCGGCAGATTTAATAATGTCTAGGTTATGTTCTACCACCAATACTGTATTTCCTTTATCTACCAATCTATTGAGTACTCCCAATAGATGAAGTATATCATTGAAATGCAAACCTGTAGATGGCTCATCCAAAATATAGAGCGTTTTACCTGTATCTTTTTTAGATAACTCTGTCGCTAGTTTCACACGTTGTGCTTCTCCACCAGAAAGTGTTGTTGCATGCTGACCGAGTGTAATGTAACCTAGACCAACATCTTGTAATGTTTTTATCTTTCTAAGAATCTTAGGCTGACTTTCGAAAAATTCTACTGCTTGATGAACCGTCAAATCCAACACATCTGAGATAGATTTACCTTTAAACCTTATTTCTAAGGTTTCTCTATTATATCGTTTGGCTTTACATGTCTGACATTCTACGTGTACACGAGGTAAAAAGTCCATTTCTATTACTTTTATTCCTCCACCTTCACAATCTTCGCAACGTCCTCCTTTTACATTAAACGAAAAACGACCGACTTTATATCCTCTAATTTTTGCTTCTGGCATCTGAGCAAATAATGTTCGGATATCAGAAAATACACCTGTATAAGTAGCAGGATTACTTCTAGGTGTTCTACCTATCGGACTCTGATCTACTTCTATTACTTTATCTATGTTTTTGATTCCTTCAATCTCTTTGTAAGGTAAAGGCGTTTTGACCGAACGAAAGAAATATTTGGACAAAATAGGGTGTAACGTTGAATGTATCAATGAACTCTTACCACTACCCGATACTCCTGTGACACAAATAAATTTGCCTAACGGAAGTGTCAAATCTACATTTTTGAGGTTATTACCTGTTGCACCAATAAGTTTCAATTCAAGTCCGTTACCTTCTCTACGTTGTTCTGGCAACTCTACTTTCAACTCATTTCTTATATATTTAGAAGTTGTCGTATCAGATTCTAATAACTCTGTCGGTTTCCCTTCTGTTACAACTGTTCCTCCTAGTCTTCCTGCTCCTGGTCCGATATCTATCAAGTGATCGGACTGCAACATCATATCTTTGTCATGCTCTACTACTAGAACGGTATTGCCAAGATCTCTTAATTCCTTAAGTGCTTTTATCAGTTTTTCATTATCGCGCTGATGTAAACCGATACTTGGCTCATCCAAAATATAAGTCACACCTACCAGTTGTGTTACTATCTGTGTTGCCAATCGTATTCGCTGAGATTCTCCACCAGACAATGTTCTTAATGATCTATCTATCGTCAAATAACCAAGACCTACATCTAGTAAGAACTGTATCCGTTTTCTTATCTCCTTTAAAACTTCTGATGCAATTAAGTTTTGTTTATCATCCAATCTAGACTCCAAACCTGTGAACCACTCTTTCAGCTCCTCTAGATTAAACTGAGCAAGCTGAGAAATATTTTTCTCATCGATAATAAAGTGTCTAGACTCTATTCTCAATCGTTCTCCTTTACAGCTGTCACAGACCCTTTCGGTAATATAATCTTTGTACTGTCTTTTCTGAGCTTCTGTTCCTTCTTTATAATGTCTTTCTAAGTACGGAATTACTCCTTCGAAATCATATTCGTAAGGCACCATTTTACCTCCCATGCTTTGTACCATGGCAGTATATTCTCCACCTTTTAACAACACATCGATACATTCCTGAGACATGTTTTCAATTGCTGTAGAAATACTGAAATCAAACGATTTACAAACCTTCTCTATTTCATTAAAAATATGTCCTTTTCTATAATCACCTAATGGCCCTATTGCTCCTCTAGAGATCGTTAAGGTACGATCTGGAAATATCGTATCTAATGTAAATTCTTGGATATTACCCAGTCCATTACATTTCTGACATGCTCCATAAGGAGAGTTAAACGAGAAATTGTTGGGCGATGGCTCTTCATAAGAAATACCATTTTCTGGATCCATCAATGCTTTGGAGAAGTAATGAATGTTATCTTGCTCATCTAAAACAATGACAATATCTTTCCCTTGTTTTACAGTTGCCTGCACAGATTGTGTCAATCGCATTCGATCATCATCTGTAGGAATCACTCTATCTATAACAATTTCTATATCATGAATTTTGTACCTGTCTAGTTTTAAACCTGGCTCCAATTCTCTAATCTCACCATCTATCCTAGCTTTTATGTATCCAGATTTTCTTATCTGAACAAATAGCTCCTTATAATGTCCTTTTCTACCTTTGATGGCTGGTGCCAATAAAGTGATTTTTTTATCTCTAAATCTGTCAAGAATTGTCTCTACAATCTGTTCTTCAGATTGTTTAATCATCGGCTTACCACTCGCATAAGAATATGCCTTACCTGTACGTGCAAAAAGTAAACGCATAAAATCGTAAATCTCTGTAGATGTACCTACAGTAGACCTTGGGTTTCTACCTGTCGTCTTTTGTTCTATGGAGATTACTGGACTCAGTCCTTCTATCTTATCCACCTCTGGACGCTCCATATTACCTATAAATGATCTAGCATAGGCAGAGAAACTTTCCATGTATCTACGCTGACCTTCGGCATAAATGGTATCAAATGCAAGGCTTGACTTACCACTACCACTTACTCCTGTGATTACAACTAATTGATTTCGGGGGATATTTACAGATATATTCTTGAGGTTATTCTCTCTAGCACCGTAAACTTCTATGTATTCTTGTTCTTCCAAAGCAAATTCTTATGACAAACTGCAAATTAGTCAACTCGTTTTGCAATACCTATGTAGGGCTTAGATTTAGTTTATATCTCAGATGTTTTTATTGTAATTATAGGTTTCTTGATCCTTTTCTACTTTTAGTAATACTACATAAAAATTAACAACAAAAAAGCCTCAACTATAAGTTGAGGCTTCTAAATATTTGAGTTGAGTGTTTTCTAGTAGTTAGTACCAGCTCTTATCATCGCACATCTGAAACCGATAGTTGCAGTAGACGAATCTTGCTCTAAGTATCTTCTTGTACCAGGTGACAACCAGTATGCCACATCTTTCCAAGAACCACCTTTATATACTCTTGATTTATCATCTATTAATGATTGGAATCCTTCTGTATCATATCCATCTTCGTTATCTAAATATCCATCTCTTCTTAATGGATTTAAATCATCGATTTGTTGGAAAGAAGTAGGACGGTATACATCACGTACCCATTCGTTTACATTTCCAGCCATACAGTATAAGTTAAAATCATTCGGAGGATAATTATAGATATAATCTGTAATCATTGCACCATCATTTAACTTACCAGCAATACCTGCATAATCACCTCTACCTCTTTTAAAGTTAGCAAGGAACATACCCATTTCTTTTCCGTAAGGATTTCTAAGCGCATGACCATCCCAAGGGTAAAGTCTTTTGTGTGTTTGATTTTCATCTAACCATTGGTTACCGATCAACGCTTGAGCAGCATATTCCCACTCAGCTTCTGAAGGCAATCTATAATTAGGAAGTACTACACCAGATTCTAATGGAATACGTCCACTACCACCTTCTGCTACTTCTAGACCTGCATTTTCAGCTAACATTTTGTTTACAACTAATGTTCTCCATGCTGCAAAATCATTTGCTTGTTCCCATGTTACACCTACTACTGGGAAATATCTAAAACCAGGATATCTCAAATAGTGATCTACATAAGGATCATTATATGCTAATGGGCTTTTCCAAACTAATGTATCTGGTAAAGACGATTGATAATATTCTTCAGATGAATCTCTTTGAACGAAAAATAAATATTCTAACCAGTGGATATTTGCGATCTCTGTTTGATCCATATAAAAAGAAGCAACTGTTACTGTTCTTTCTACATTATCTCCAGTTTTCATCAAATCCTCTTCATAAGAACCTAAAACTGTACGTCCACCTTCTATAAATACTAAGTTGGGACCATCTGGCTGACCTTGATAAGGAGCCACTTGGAATCCTTCCTCTTCGTTATATGCCAAACCTGTTGAAGTAGATCCACCACCTGGAGCCGAACTTGTTGGATTGCCACTGCCTCCACAGGACACCAAAGCAAGACTTGCCAATGCCGCAGCAGAAACACTCTTAATTACTCTATTCACTCTTCTCATAAGCTAAATATTTAACACTCTGTTTAGTTTACAGTCTTCTAATATACTGAGAAAATATTTGTCCACAAAACAAATATTTACTTAATATTAGTATTCTTATGAATTCGACCTAATAAATAACCTGTATTAGGTAACTCTCTTAAATGCTTCTTAGTACCTCTATCCCTGTAGAAATGTTTTTTACATTATTAAAAACCAATACCATTTTGTCTTTAAGTTGTTTAAACTCACAACTCTTAGTATTGGATTGTATATAGGCTAATACTTTACCAAATATATCAGATTGAAAGTAAGCATCCTTTTCTAAACTAACATAAGCCTTTGCCTTACCATTCTTCAAAACAAATTTTTCGAAACCAAGTTTTTCTGCTTCCCATCTCAATCTTACAGAATGAATCAATGCTAACACAGGCTCAGGAATTTTACCAAATCGATCTTCCATTTCTGTCTGAAAAAGTTCTAGATTTGCCTCATCTTTTATATTGTCCAACTTATTATATAAACGAAGCCTCTCAGATATATTAGATATATAATCTTCTGGAATTAATATTTCTAAGTCTGTTTCTAAATTACAATCTGTTTTAAAAGCTTCTAAGTCTAATTTCGGTTCGAATAAAACCTTAAACTCTTTCTCTTTTAATTCTGTAATTGCCTCATCCAATAATTTACGATATGTCTCGAAACCAATATCTGATATAAAACCACTTTGCTCTCCACCCAATACATCACCGGCACCTCTAATATCCAAATCCTTCATGGCTATTTTAAAACCATCACCCAATTCAGAAAATTCTTCCAGTGTTCTCAATCGTTTCATACTATCAGAACCAGAGGCTGCAAAAGTAGGAGTAATTAGGTAACAAAATGCTTTTTTATTAGATCGTCCTACACGCCCTCTCATCTGATGTAAATCTGATAACCCAAAGGATTGTGCATTATTGATGATTATCGTATTGGCATTAGGAATGTCTATTCCAGATTCTATAATATTGGTAGAAACCATAATATCATATTCATGATCCATAAAATCAAGCATCGTTTTCTCTAGAAGCTTGCCATCCATCTGACCATGAGCAACACATATTGTACAATCTGGAACTAGCTTTCTTATAATTCCTGCTATACCATCTATATCGTTTACTCTATTATGAACAAAGAATACCTGACCTCCCCTTCTAAGTTCTGCGCTTATTGAGTCACGTATTACCTCTTCATCAAAATTATGAACTTCGGTGGTTACTGGTTGTCTGTTCGGTGGTGGTGTATTGATAATACTTAAATCTCTTGCTCCCATAAGCGAGAACTGAAGTGTTCTTGGTATAGGAGTAGCTGTAAGCGTCAATACATCTATATTCTCTCTTAAATCTTTAAGTTTCTCTTTTATGGCTACACCAAATTTCTGTTCTTCATCTATTATTAATAACCCTAAATCTTTATACTTAAACTTTTTGCCTACTAATGTATGCGTCCCTATTAAAATATCTATCTGACCAGCTTCCAGTTTTTTTACTATCCCTGTTATTTCTTTTGCTGTTCTAAATCTATTGACAAAGTCTACTGTTACTGGTAAATCACCCAATCTTTTAGCAAAGGTTTTGTAGTGTTGCATAGCAAGAACTGTTGTAGGAACAAGAACGGCAACCTGCTTCCCATCTACAGCTGCTTTCATTGCTGCTCTAATGGCAATTTCTGTTTTACCAAAACCAACATCCCCACATACCAATCTATCCATAGGGTTCTGAGCTTCCATATCTGCTTTTACATCTGCGGTAGATTTTGCTTGATCTGGTGTATCTTCAAACATAAAAGATGTTTCCAACTCTATTTGCATATAGCCATCTGGACTAAATGCATGACCTTTTGCCGCTCGTCTTTTTGCATAAAGTTTGATAAGGTCTATGGCTAGAGCTTTTACTTTGCTCTTAACTTTAGATTTTTTCTTCTCCCATTCACCAGAGCCTAATTTACTCAACTGTGGAGCTGTAGCATCTTTACCACTATACTTCGCTATTTTATGTAAAGCATGCACACCTACATATAAGACATCGTCTCCTTTAAAGACTATTCTAATAGATTCTTGTTTCTTACCATCTGATTCTTTAATCTCTAAACCAGCAAAACGTCCTACTCCAAAATCTATATGTGTTACATAATCCCCTGGTTGGAGATTTTTTATTTCTTGTAGAGTAATAGATCTATTTCTAGAATACTTTGTTCGTGTTCTAAACCTATGAAACCTATCAAACAATTGGTGATCTGTATAAACAACTAGTTTTTCTTCTTTATCTACAAACCCTCCATAAAATGATTTATTTAATGGATCTATTTCTGGGCCTTTTTGTTCTTCTAATAAAGCTTGTACTTTATCTAATTGACGAGCAGAATCTCCACAAACTACCAAAGCATAACCTTGGTTTTGCTTGTCTCTAAATTCTTCCGCTAATAAATCAAATTTTTTATTGTATGATGGCTGAGATTGAATTTCAAACTCTACTTTTATATCAGATCTGGTAGAATTTTTTGAACCAAATTCGATCAGCGTATGACCATCAAGTTCTTTTTTGAATGTCTTTGCATTTAAAAATAATTGCTCTGGATTATCTACTACATAGGTATCTTTCGATGCCTCTCCGATAATATCAAATTGATCAACACACTTATCAAAATACTTAGATATTACCTCTTTGCAATACTTTACATCTTCTATCCAAATAACTGGTTTCTTCAAAAAATCGAAGATGCTTTCACGTTTTTCCGATACCAACTTAGTATGAATATTTGGTGTAAGAATCAATCGTTTCTCTTGCTCCAATGACAACTGACTCTCTGGATCGAATGTTCTAATAGATTCTATCTCATTACCCCAAAGTTCTATTCTGTAAGGTTTTTCATTGGAAAAAGAAAATACATCTATAATACCTCCTCTTACACTGAAATCTCCTGCTTCGTAAACAAAATCTGTTTTTTTAAAGCCAAAATCTATTAATACTTCTGTGATAAACTCCACATCTAGTTGATGCCCTTCTTCTATGGTATGTGAGTGATTTACAAGAGACTGCTTATTCACTACCTTCTCTGTAATCGCCTCTGGATAAGTAATAATTAATAATGGCTTACCATAATACTCGTTTACTTTATTCAGTACTTCGGCACGTTCTAGAACATTAGCATTATCTATCTCCTCAAATTGATAGGGACGTTTATAGGACATTGGGAAAACAACAGAATAATTCTTGCCCAATAAATTCTCTATATCATTTTGTATGTAGGAGGCTTTCTCTCGGTCCTCTACAATAATGATATGATGCCTATCTTCAAGTGTTTTAGCAGTAACGGCAGACAAAATAGATGCAAATGATGCCTTTACACCTCCAGCATATATTTTACTTTCACTTGTTTTTATATACTCACATAATGATTTAACATTTGCATTGCGAGTGTAGATTTCTATTATATTCTGTACGTCCAAAAGAGTTCTTCTTTAAAGGTACAAAATTAACATTTTTTGCCTTCTGTACTAGCACACCTACCATAGATTGAGTAATCTAAGTGCTCTTAAACAGTAGAATAGTATAAAATAGCTTTGGCACAATTATAGTATACCTTATATTGTAAATAATAATTAAAAGTAGTGATAGAGATGAATAAGCTAGTTACATATGTATTTTTAATGCTTGTAGGCATAAGTATGAAAGCCCAAGAGCTTGTTTTTGAGGAGACTTTTCTAAACAATAAAAAAGAATGGTTACTACCGAGAAGTACTGTAGATGATTGTAAAATATCTAATGGCACCTTGCTTTGGAAACATAATGGCGAAATATTTTCTACTTTTAGTCATTATATAAATAGATTAGATGACAATGATAATTTTGAGGTTACAGCAAGATTTAAGCCTTACAAAATAGGTTCTGAATATGGGTTTTTCTGGGGGGGAATAAACAAAGATAATTCCAACTACTTTCTTATAAGAGGAAAAAAGTATAGATCTGTACAAAAGTCTAATGGAAAAGTTTCTATTGATACCGACTACAAAACCAACATGTATATACGTATGGATGAAAATACGCTTACCATTAGAAAACAAGGTAACACTATTCTCATTCTAGTAAATGATAAAAAAGTATTCGAAGAAAGTTCGCGTGTACTTATGGGTAAAGGTTTTGGGTTTGTGTTAGCAGGAAATTCAAACGTTTCTATAGATGATTTAATAATCAAAGGAACAAAGCTTCCTATCAATACTGCTCCAGACTTATTTTATAATGATCCACCAGAAAACTTAGGTCCGGCTATTAATACAAAATATGAAGAACTAACACCGCTTATTGCTCCTAATGGCAAAGGCCTCTATTTCTCTAGAAGATATTCTCCTAGTAATATAGGAGGGTCAAGCGATCATCAAGACATCTACTACTCTTCTAAATATAATGGAGAATGGACAGACGCATTTAATGTAGGTAAACCACTAAATAATCATGGTCCAAATGCGGTATGTGCAGTTACACCAGATGGGAACAAAGTATTATTAATGAATACCTATGATTCTTATGGTAAACAAAAAGGTCAAGGTCTATCGATGAGTGAAAAAACAATTACTGGCTGGTCTACACCTGTAGATGTAAAAATCAAAGGATATTATAACAAAAGCACCATCAATGAATTTATGCTTAGTAATGATGGTAAAGTTATGATCATGGCTGTAAATAGAGAAGATACCTATGGAAATAGAGATTTATATGTTTCCTTCTCCGAAGGAAATGGTTTCTGGAGTACTCCTAAAAACATGGGTAGTGTATTAAATACTCCAGGAGTAGAACTTTCTCCTTTCTTAGCTTCTGATGGTGTTACACTTTATTTCTCTAGTACGGGTCATCCTGGATTTGGTAAAAACGATATTTTCATGACTAAACGTTTAGACAATAGTTGGACTAAATGGTCTGAACCTCAAAATTTAGGTGAACCATTAAATTCAGTTGGTTGGGATGCTTACTACAGTGTTCCTGCAAATGGTGAATATGCTTACTTTGTATCAAGTGAAAACTCCTACGGAAACCAAGACATTTTCAAAATAAAATTACCTACAGATATTAGACCAGAACCAGTGGTACTAGTGAAAGGATATGTACTAAATAGCAAAACAAAAGAACCAATATCTACAAAAATTTACTACGAAGATTTGACCACTGGAGATGAAATAGGTGTTGCCAAATCAGATCCTAAAACGGGTTATTACGAGATTATATTACCTCTGCATAAATCTTATGGTTTCTATGCAGAAAAAGAAGGCTTTTACTCTGTAAGAGATAACATAGATCTTCTAGAAATAAAAGATTATCAAGAAATAGAACGTAATCTATACCTTACTCCTATAGAAATAGGGCAGACTGTACAGTTAAACAATGTGTTTTTCTACAGAGGCCAAGCTAGATTACAAACTACCTCTTATGCAGAGCTAGACAAGCTTGTGAAAATGCTTAAAGAAAATAATAAGATAGAAATAAGTTTAGAAGGACACACAGATAATCAAGGAAGTGCAGAGCTAAATATTAAATTATCTGAAGACCGTGTAATAGCTGTAAAAAAATACCTTTCTATGAATGGTGTAAATGAACAAAGAATAACTGGAAAAGGATGGGGTGGCGAAAAACCTATTGCAGATAATGGTTCTGAACTAACAAGAAGATTAAATAGACGGGTAGAGTTTAAAATAACAAAATATTAATGTTTCATCAGTTGCAACCATTTGCATTAAGCATTGGTTTTGTAACTGTTATGTAGCATTCATAACTTTCATAGGTGGTTGGTGGTTCGATGAACAGCCTAATGGGCTGACTAGTCGAACCATTCTTTTTTGACCTTTATTCCCCATTTTTATCTTTTACGATCCTTGGCTATTTTTTTTGTCACTTCTCTTACAGAAACATCTATCATCACCATTTTAAACGTAGAATCGTTTACACTTTTTACAACTTCGTATTGTGCAAATTCACTTCTGCTTTTAAACTTCACTAATCCTGGCAAGTCTCTTTGTCCATTATCAAAACTATATCTATAGGCTTCAAACTTCGATTTTATTACAGAGTCATTTAACGCTTTCTCACTTTCTTCACTCAAAACAACGATTTTATGTTCTTCTAATGAAAACATTCTATCATTGGTCAAATCCATATCAACGACTAGGCTATCACCTATTTCATTTGCTACTGCAGAAATTTCGGCATCTGTAATGTTCATTGGCTTTGTAAGACTAAGCTCTTCTCTCACCTCATCGGAAAGCTCTACACGTTGCACTTCATAACAAGAAAATAATAGAACAGGTAAGAATAATCCAACAAAAACACGTTTCATAATAAGATAGAATTTTAAATTAAGCCCAATTAATGTGTTTTATAAATCAATATCAAGAATCATAGAATAAAAACTTTAAACCACTGCTTTTGCAAAACTCGATAAAGTATGACAACTTTGTACAGAGTGGGTGCATAACACAAAATTTATGAGCGAAACAAGACAAAGGGACATTAAGCAATTTATCATTATCATTATCGCTCTAGTTGTGATAAATGTTTTAGCAGGTATTTTCTTTTTCCGTATAGATCTAACAGAGGATAAACGTTTTAGCTTGGGCGAACCTACAAAATTACTATTAAACTCGTTAGAAGATAATGTAGAAGTGAGTGTCTATTTAAGTGGTGACTTTCCTGCACGTTTCGAAAAAATAGAACAATCTATTAAGGATAAATTACAAGAGTTTCGTACAAATTCAAAAGTCAATTTTTCTTACCGTTTTATAGATCCATTACATGCGGAGAACGATTCTACTCAAAAAGCGACAGTAAAATATATACAAGATAGAGGTTTGAGCCCTATGCGTATTTATGAAAACGAAGGAGGTAAAAAGGTAGAAAAAATCATTTACCCAGGAGCAATCATAAAACACAAGAATAGAGAAGTAGCTGTAAATCTAGTACAAGGAAATGTAAGCCTTAATGCCGATGATAGAATAGCACAAAGTATAGCTATGCTAGAATATGAACTAGCCAACAGTATAAAGTTACTGGCTCAGGATAGACGTAAGCAAATCGCTTTTATACAAGGACATGAAGAGGCTGATAAACAGAAACTACATGGCATCTCTAGAGAGTTGAAACAATTTTCTGATGTTACTTTCTTAAACCTTGATCAAATAAAGGACCCTGATACCCTCAGAAAATTCTTTGATCTAGTGGTAATCGCTCAACCTAAAAAACCTTTTTCTGAAGTAGATAAATATAAGATAGATCAGTTTATTATGAAAGGTGGTAATGCGGCCTTTTATCTAGATATGATAGACCTAAGACCAGATACTAATGGACTAGAAAGAATAATAGGTGTTCACAGAGAAATCAACCTTACAGATCAACTGTTTTCTTATGGTCTGCGTGTAAACAATACAATGATACAGGATATGCAAGGAGACTTATATCCTATGGATGATGGAAAAGGAAATTATGAGTTCAGAGCAAACGATTTTGTTCCTATTATAAATACCTATTCCAAACATCAGTCTGTGAAAAATTCTGGACCGATTCTAGTACAAAACTGTAATACAATAGATACTGTAACTGCAGTAGGAATAAAGAAAACACCTCTAGTCTATACTTCTAAATACACAAAAATAAATAGTGGACAGATCATTTTTAATGTTAATGATTTTATGAGTCAAAAGGGTGTGAGTTATTACAACAAAGGTAGCCAAGCAATAGCTTATTTATTAGAAGGAAAGTTTACTTCTAACTTTAGCTTTAAGCCTGTTCCTAAAGGATTTGACAAAACAAAACACCTTAAAAAAGGCATAGAAGAATCTAGTATTATTGTATTCTCAGATGGCGATGTCATACAAAACCTCATCAGTCCTAAAGACGGAAAACCACTTCCTATGGGATTAAATCAATATACCAAGAAACAATATTCTAATAGAGAGGTAATGAGTAATTTGTTCGATTACCAACTTGATGCTACAGGTATTAATTCATTAAGAATCAAAAACATAAAAAAACGTCCTTTGGATAAAATAAAAATAGCTGAAGATCAAAAATTTTGGCAAATACTAAATGTAGGTCTGCCATTGATCCTGCTTTTAGTCTTGGGCTTAATCATCTTTTTTATACGTAAAAGAAAGTACACCAGATTCGAATAAAATAGAGACTTCAATATATAGGCTATTGAAAGTAAATAGTTATGTTTATAGTTCATGACAAAACTACAAGATCAATTAGCCCAAATAGAAGTATTTATTACATCTTTCGATAAAAAAAATGAAGAAATATCCTCTGTCTCTATCGGTTGGCAATTAGATCATACACTACGTGTAATAAATGGTGTTTGTTATTCTCTAGTAATGTCCAACCAAAAAAAATATAAGAAAGACTTTAATTTAAACAGGTTATGGATTTTCACTATTAAGAGAATACCACGGGGAAAAGCAAAAGCACCAAAACAAGTAGTAAGCCAAGAGCCCATAACTAAAAAAACCATACAAGAACAGCTATTACAGGCAAAAAAATTAAGTACTAAAATACTTACCCTAAATAAAAATGCTTTCTTTAACCATCATGTTTTTGGTAATCTAAACGTCAGAAATGGCCTTACATTTTTGGAAATACACACCCAGCATCATTTAAAAATAGTTGAAGAAATTTTATGATTATGGATGAAATAATGATCAAAAAAATCATAGAAGTCTGTAATCAAAAAATAGAGAAGAAAGGAGAAAATGTCGGTCTTTCATTCTATGCTTTTTTTGAAAACAAAAACAATCATCCAGAACAATTAATGGAGGTTGCTACATGGTGGATTATGGAACACAAGCTAGATCATTTTGAGAAAGCTGTGAAAATTAGAGATCTGATACAAAACAAATTATAATGGCCAAGAAATTAAACATTTTAGGAATTAATGGCAGTGCAAGCCAAGGTTCTTCTAACTTAACTATTCTAAAAACGATAGCAGATAAAGGAGGTTTTGATCTTACCATTTTTGATGACCTAGTGGATTTACCACACTTTAGAACTGAGCTCACAACTAATGATGTACCTGAAAAAGTAACTGAATTTAGAAATCAGATAGATCAGGCTGATGGTATAATAATTTGCACACCCGAATATGTATTTAGCATACCTAGTAGATTAAAAAATGCACTAGAATGGTGCGTTTCTACAACTGTCTTTACTGATAAATCCGTTGGATTAATAACAGCTTCTGCCTCTGGAGAAAAAGCACATGAAGAATTACAGCTGATCATGAAAACAATTCAAACCGAGTTTACAAAAGATACAACTTTACTTATTCAAGGAATAAAAGGAAAAGTAAATACAGAGAAAATTACAGACCCTAAAACCGAAATAGAGATAGACCGATTTATAGAATCATTTAGTGAGCTGATTAAAAAAGTATAACAAAACTCTGGAAGCAATTATCTTTAAGATCTTTTTACCTCCAGAGTTAACTATTTATTCGGAATGATAGCCTAATAAACCATCATTTGATTTTAATAAACGTTCTACATACTTTTTACCAGCAGTACAGGACTCTTCTAGATTATTACCCAATGCCATATTACTTGTAATAGAAGCAGATAGCACACATCCTGTTCCATGCTTTTGATAAGATTGATCGAAAAGTTCTCCTTCTATTAAAACAGACGTTCCATCCATGGCAATCAATTCATCGTTCTTATGATTTTGATTATGACCACCCTTTAGCAATACCGATGTGCTAGACTCCTCTTGTAAATTAAGGTTATTAAACTCATCTAGATTAGGTGTGATCAAATCTATCTTTGGCAATAAACTAGGAACTGTCTTTACATCGAAACCATTTTTAAAATCAAAGCCAGAAGAAGCAGATAAAATCGGATCCCAAATAACAGGAATCTTGTCTGGAATAATATCTAAAACAGCTCTTAACTGCTCTATTTCTATTAAGCCAATCTTTATTGCTTTTACCTCATACATATCCAGTAAAGGACGTAGCTGATTAACAACTTTTACAATGTCCAACCACTCCATACCATAAAACTGGTTTTCGGTTTGGTAGGTAATGCCTGTTGTTACACCAAGGCCCAATACATTATGTTGTTCAAATGTTTTGATGTCTGCAAGAATGCCTGCACCAGCAGAAGGATCAAATCCAGCAATAGATATTACGACAGGTCTAGTATTCATTTTTCCAAGTAGTGTAAGGTTCAACAGCTAAAAAATTGTTTCTATAATATTTAAGGTGAGAAACTTCTCTTGTCACCCAATCAGGTAAATCAAATTGTTCCTCTTCAGATTCTAGTTCGATTTCTGCAAGATATAAACCTTCGTTTTCTTCTTCGAAAATATCGAGTTCCCATCTTTTACTTCCTACAAAAACAAGGTAACGTGTTTTGGCAATAATAGGCTTATTGCAGAGCTTTTCTAACATCTCCTCGGCATCCGAAAAAGGAATTTCATATTCGAATTCTAGCCTAGAGTAATTCTCTGTTTTGACTTTTATAGTAAGATAAGCCTTGTCATTAGACGTTCTTACTCTTACCACATTTCCAGGAGCCGTTTCTATGTATCCTTGGCGTAGCTTAGAGCCATTTGCCAATGAAGGAAGTTTAGATTTGTCTACTAGGTATTTTCTTTCTATTTCTACAGCCATATTATAAAGGAAGTATTTAGTCAAAAATACAGAAAAGTATGTAATAATGATGAATCTTACTTCTTCATTTCTTTATCTAATTTTTGTTTTTCTTTTTCGAAATCTAGTTTCAAATCTTCTGATAATGCTTTGGCAGGAACAGGTTTCATCTTTAACGGATCGATATTTTTACCATCCTTCCATACCCTATAATCTAAGTGAGGACCTGTAGACCATCCTGTACTACCTACATAACCTATTACCTCTCCTTGCTTCACCATTTTACCTACAGTCAACCCTTTTGCATAGGCACTTAAATGAAGGTATGCAGTAGTATAAGTCCCGTTATGTTTGATCTTTATCATGTTACCAGCACCACCACTGTATCCTTTTTTAATCACTTTACCATCTCCTATTGCCACTACTGGTGTGCCAGATGGAGCGGCATAATCTACCCCCAAATGTGCTCTGTATACTTTATGAACAGGGTGTAACCTACGGTAAGAAAATTTAGAACTAATACGTTTAAATTTAAGTGGAGCTTTAAGAAAGCTTTTTCTCATACTCTCTCCATTTTGATCATAATATCCAGAGATACTATCTTTTTCAAACCAATAGGCATCGAATTTTTCTCCAGAATGAGTGAATTCGGCAGATATAATCTTACCATGACCTACCACCTCATCTTTCACCAATAACTCTTCATATAAAACTACAAAGCTGTCCTTCTTTTGCAATCCAAAAAAATCTATCTGCCAAGCATAAACGTCTGACAGCATACCTGCTAAAACAGGTGAGCTTTCATTATCTACCAATGTTTGATATAAAGAAGATTCTATTACTCCAGAAACTACTCTCTGTACGGTATCTATTCTATATTTACCAACTGTTACATCCAAAGAATCTTCTAAATTAAATTTTATATATTCTAATTTATTAGGGTGATAAATCAATGATTTTGCGGTATGAACAGAATCTTTCCTTGCAATTACATCAAAAGGTTTATTTGCTCTTATATGTCTCACATCAAATACATCTTTGGAATGATCTACAAGCGTATTTATCTGCGAAAATGGAATATTATAAGTCGTTAATATCTCTGATAGGTTCTGGTTTTTATGCACTGTATCATGTATGACAAAAACAGAATCTTGGTTGTACCCATAGATGTATTCTTTCTGTTTTTCTATTTGCTCTACCAGTGTATCTTGTGTCTCAGATACCTCATTTGACTTACATGATGTAAGATAAATCAATGACATAAGTATTAATACTGATGCAAAATTTATCTGTAGGTGTTTTAACATTTTACAAAGGAAATTTAATTTATCACAAAACACAAATAACTCGCACCTTTGGTAAGGATTAAGAGAAATTAATAGTTCGATTTGTTTAAATGTATCTAGTTAAAGAAACAGGTTAATGTATGATTTAACCATATACAAAAATTTATCTAAGTTCCCTTTCCGCCATTTGTTTTTTCAGCTTGGATAAAAATTCTGGTGTCACACCTAAATAAGAAGCAATATATTTTTGTGCTGCTTTCAACTCCATTTGAGGGAATTGATTAATGAATGATAAATATCGTTTCTCTGCTGAGAATGAGATGTTCTGGATAATTCTTTTTTGGTGAGAAATTAAACTTTTTTGGAATAAAATTCTAAAATAACGCTCGTACAAGCTATTATTTACCAACTGCTGATAACAGTCTATCGAAAGCTTATAAACTGTTGTTCTTTCTATGGCTTTTATTGTCCAAGTAGATGGCGTCTGGTTCATAATCGCCTCTATATCGCCTGTCCACCAAAGGTCCGTTCCAAATTGCAAAATATGTTTGTGGTTCTCCTCGTCTGTTATGTAACTCATCAAACAACCAGATTCAATCAAATAAAAGCAAGCATTGTCATCCTTTGCTCTGGTCAAAAATTTGTTTTTTTCTACTACTTCGCGCGTTGTATGTCGAAAAAAAATTTCCATATCTTCATTAGAAAATGGAACATATTTTTTAAAATATTCGACAACTTTTTGATTTTGCATCCTCTAAGATAATTAATATAGGTTAAGAAAAATAGATTGTTCTATAATTTGTCATTGATAACAATGACATCAATCAAGTAGTTCTAAAGCAATGTATATAAATCAATTATTCATTCGGAAATATTTAGTTATGGTAATGGATACTAGCATTTATGCTACCTTACCAAAGATCTTCAAGTATAGTTTATGACAATTTTTTTCTACGTTTTAAACTAAAAAAATACCTTAGTACAAAATACCTGTCATCGATAAAAAATCAATTTTAGGCTAAATTATTTGTATATTTATCTTAGGAATGGACTTAATAATTAGTTCATGGTCAATTATTTAAACCTCTCTCGTAATATGAAAACACCTATACTTATCACTTTTCTTTTGGGTTGGCTTAGCTTTTTAGGTCAAGGATTGATCATCAATGAAGTCGTTACAAAAAATACAACAAGTCTAGAAAGTGGGGATGGAGAATATCCAGATTGGATAGAACTCTATAATAATTCATCTGAAACAATAGATCTTACAGGTTATTCATTGAGCGATGATCCTTTAGATAAAGAAAAATGGTCTTTTAAAAACGGGAGTATAGAACCAAACGATTTTATGGTTGTCCTTGCTTCTGGTACCTCACATGATTCACTAGAAAACAATGCCGAGAATGTTATAAAAGAAGATATAACCGGAATAGGTTGGGATTATGCAGACAATACTGATGACGAACCAGGAACAAGTGAGGTAAGATATACCTTATTTAACAATACCGTATTCGGGAATATAGATGGAGAGCCTGCGGTAGCAGCAGAAGTATATTTAGGACCTATAGGAGAGCTCGGTTTTAGTTATGCAGGTGTACATGTAAAATTTGATAATTGGAACCTTGTAGTTGATCGTTCTCAATACGATAATTTGATGGTGAGAATGTACCTAGAAGAAGGAAAAAAAGTGAACCTTAGATTCTCTCAAGATAGTTTAGACGATTGGAACAATTACTTCCACCAAATCACAGGCACAGGAGATACCACTTGGTATAATGTTCCTATTATAGGAGAAAGTGTATCACCACTAGATTTATCTATCCTAAAAGGAATTACTGTAGAAGCTCCTCAAGATATTTTGGATGAAAGCTTCGAATTCATCCTATTTAACATAGAATTTAGCACTCAAGGAAAAGAATATTTCAGTACAGATTTTAAGCTATCTTCTTCTGGAGAATCTATTATTCTGTCCAATCCTAATAATGATACAGAAGATAACATAACAGTACCTGCATTACTAGATGATTTTTCCTATGGTAGATCTTCTGATGGTGCAACAGACTTTGTCATATTTACCACTCCTACACCAGAAGAATCAAATGGAGGAGAAACTTCAAATGGTGTCTGCAATGCCGAATTGGTTTATTCCCAACCTTCTGGATTTTACCAAGACGCTCAAGAAATATCTATTACAGGATCGTCAGAAATAAGATACACCATAGATGGTAGTGACCCTACATCAACATCTGAACTATATAATTCTTCTATATATGTAGACACCAATACGGTTATAAAAGTGGCTTGTTTTGATAACAGTACCACTCCCAAAAATATTTTTACCAATACTTACTTTGTTGGTTACAGCACCAAACTACCTGTGTGGTCTATTTCTACTGATCCAGATAATTTTTTTAGTGAAGAAACAGGGATCTATGTATTCGGTCCAGAAGAAAACTATGAAAATGAAGTCCCTTATTATGGCGCAAATTTCTGGCAAGATTGGGAACGACCGATTCATGTAGAGTTTTTTGAAGAAGATGGCGAGCAGGCCTTTGAGTTAGATGCAGGCATAAAGATCTTTGGTAATTTTAGTAGAGCCAACAACAAGAAAAGCATGTCTATGCATTTTAGAAGTGAGTATGGCACCAGCAAACTAGAATATCCTCTATATCCTGATTTCCCCGGTATAGAATCTTTTGATGAAATCATTCTTAGAAGTTCTGGTGGTGATGAAGCTTTCCTTCATTTTAGAGATGGTTTTCATGCTGTATTGGCAGAAGATTTGGCATTCGAAAAACAGAAGTACCGCCCATCTGTTCTCTTTTTAAATGGAGAATATGGAGGGATTCATAACATTAGAGAAAAGTCTAATGAAGATTATTTCGAAGAAAATTATAACATTCCTAAGGAAGACATAGACTTGATAAATGGCATTTTCAAAAAAGTAGAAGGACCTACAGCCGCAGAGTTTAATACTGTTTTTAGAGAACAACTAGCCAACGATGAGCTATCATACGAAGAAATACAAGAGTTACTAGACATCGCTAGTTTTATAGACTACAATGCCTTTGAAGTATACATTGCAAATTTTGACTGGGGGACAAATAATGTGAAACAATGGAGACAAAGCTCTACCACTGGCAAATGGAGATGGTTTATGTTCGATACCGACTATTCTACAGCAATCTATGGTCAGGATGTAACTCAGGCAGATCACAATTCATTCAAAAAAACAATGGATGATTCTGACTCTCCTAGCGGATGGCCAGCCAATGAACATTCCACGCTACTTATGAGAAAATTGATGGAATTTCCAGAATTTAAGGAGGCTTTTGTAAATCGTTATTGCGATTTGATCAACACAAAATTTGTCCCGCAACATGTGTTTGATTTATTAGATGAAAAAGTACTTTCTAAAATAGATGAGGAGGTAGCTCCTAATAGGGCAGCATGGGGGCTAAATGTAGAGTTATGGGATTATTATCTAGAAGAATACAAAAAATTTTGGACGGTACGCCCTGCTTATGCAAGAGCAAATATGGCAGAGATCATTGCTCTAGACACAGAAATAGATTTGACGCTTAATATCAGTCCTGAAGGCGCTGGTTATATTAAATTAAATACCATAGAAATAGATGATGCCAACTGGTCTGGGGTATATTTCAAAGGTATTCCTGTAAACTTAGAGGCTGTGGCAAATCCAGGGTTTACATTTACTGGCTGGAACTCTTCTGATCTATTGCTTACTTCTTCTAATGATCCCAAGATTAATGACATGGATCTAACCACCAACAATACGTTTACTGCAAACTTTAGTGGCTCTACAGTAGAACAATTGGTTACAATTTCTGAGATAAATTATCACTCGCCAGATGATAAGAATACACAGGACTGGATAGAAATACATAATTATGGAACAACAACTGTAGATTTAAGCGGATGGAAAATTAAAGATTTGAAATTATATAATGAATATGAGTTTCCTACAGGAACTACTCTGGCGGCAGATCAATATTTAATAATTGCAGAAGATCTAACTAGCTTTAGAATATACTATAATACGCTTAATGCGGTAGGTTCTCTAGGCTTTAGTTTAGGCAACTCTGGTGACCGTGTTTATCTATATGACAACAGAGGTAATTTGAAACAAGACATTGCTTTTAGCGATGAGTCTCCTTGGTACACTTATGCTGATGGTGAGGGTGGAACATTGGAATTATTAACTTCTGGTGATGATGTTACAGATCCTCTAAACTGGAACTCTCTTTGTTTTGGTGGAAGCCCTACTACGGCTTATAATGATCTTTGCCTTGTAGGAATAGAAGATGAATTAAACGAAGTAGCTAATTACTCTCTTTCGCCAAATCCTGCAACTAATTATATAGACATAGATAGTGAGCTAAGCATTAGCAACATCGATATTTATAATGTGGGAGGAGAGAAAATAATCCCTTCTCAGGTAGAAAATAGATTGGATATCTCATCACTTGCTAGTGGTATTTATTTTGTGTCTATTACTACTGATGATTTAGAAAAAGTCAGTTTGAAATTTATTAAAGAATAACAGACTTTCTCGATAAAAAGAAAATGTATGCGCTTCTTAAATCAAGTATTAATTATTCTTATCTGTTCAGTTATTTCAATTAGTTGCTCAAACATTGATTTACCAATTGTTGACTGGAATGATTTAAAAATACAGAATCTATCCAACCCAGATTATTGGAAAAATCCTGTCATTTCTGATGAGGCAAAGGCACTAGATGGAAAAGAAGTAATTGTAGAAGGTACAATAATGATTATGCCTGAAATTGATTTGGAGATACTTATTGACACAACGGCCCAAATTACGGGAGGACCATGTGGTTTTTTTACTCCAGAAGATATGATAGAGCTGGTCTATACAAATGATTCATTGAAACCAGATCTAGAAAACCAAGTAACCCAGAAGATGCGAGGTAAGTTTCAAATAGCCAATAGAAATGCTCTATTTGTTTATCAGCTAGTAGATTATGAGATTATAAATCAAAAATAATATATAATCTCATTAACAAGGTTTATGTAGCACAGATTTTATCTGGTTTATTTCCAATACTCCAAGATAGCCTCATTTCCTTTTTCTACCACGTCTAGAGGTGGATTGGCAAGTGGACACTCCATTACAAACAAACCAAATCTACCATAAGGCCCATCCCAGTCTTCTTCCAACTGTACTTCCATTCCTTTTTCAATTAGATGAACCAATGGAGAAATATCAGATATAGGATTTCCCGAAATATCTACCAATTTATCTATGGCACTCATCTCTTTTATAGCACTTACATCTACTAATTTATTGTTGTTTATTTCCAGAGAGATTAACTTTTCCATTTTACCGGCATTGGTAATCTCATCTATTAGATTCTCATTTATCTCCAACGATTTCAGTGAGCTGAGTTTGTCCCCTTCCAGCTTTTTTATTTTGTTGTTACTAATGTCAAGAAAAACCAACGATTTCAATTTCTCCAATCCATCTAATGTTTTTATCTTATTACGATCAATCTGTAACCTTTCCAAACTCCTTAACTCACTTAATCCCTCTAGTGTCTCTATCTTATTATCTTCTATGCCAAAATATTTTAGTGACACCAGATGCTCTAACCCTTCTAGTTTCTCTATGTTATTTTCTTCGACACTCAGATAATTTAAGGCTACTAGATTTTGTAAGCCATCTAATTTTTTGATTTTATTATTACTTATAGAAAATCTACGCAACGACTTTAAAGCATTAAGACCCTCTAGTTTTTCTACTTTATTGTAATAGATATAAAACTCTTTTAAATGAACGAGATGCTCTAACCCTTCTAGTTTCTTTATCTTATTACTTCCCAGATTTAATTTTTTTAATCTGGTCAAGTTTTCTAGGTCTTCCAGTTTCTTTAGTTTGTTATCACATGCATCAAGCTCCCTCAACTTGGTAAGTTTGCTCAAGCCTTTTAGACTCTTTAACTTATTATCTGCGAGAATAAGTTTACGTAAATTAGTTAGGTTAGATAACCCTTTTAGATATTCTATCTTATTCCAATCAGCAATTAATACTTTTAGTTTTCGATTACTCTCTAAACCTGTTAGCGTCTTTACTTTGTTGTTACGAATATCAATTTTTTGCAAAAAACTAAGTGTCGATAAACCTGCTAGTTTTTTAATCTGATTGTTACTAAGGTATAGCTTCTTTAGTTTTTGTAAACACTCTAAACCTTGTATTCTTTCAATTTTATTACTACTGAGGTCTAGCTTTTTCAACTGTTTTAAGCTCTCCAGATCCTTTATCTTTGTGATGCCGTTACCATAAGCCTTACACACTTCCAAGTTTTTGAATGCATCTATTCCCTCTAGCTTAGTAAGCTCATTATAACCAATGTTAAATACCCTAAGACTATCTATACAGTCTATTTCCAGACATGATATCTTATTACTAGCTACATCTAATTCTATAAGTTTTTTGTTTTTTTGAAGGTTTTCAATCTTCTTTATTTTGTTATAACTAAGGTCTAACTTACGAAGATTCTTTAGCCTGCTTACTCCTTCTATTTTTACAATTTCGTTATTATAAAAATCCAGTAATCTTAATGAGGAAAGAGAAGAAAGATTTTCGATCGTACTTATTTTATTACCTCCAAGGTCTAGATGTAAAAGGTTTATTAACTGATCTAAGCCTTCTATTTTATAGATTTTATTACCAGAAAGTCTCAAATATTTTAGGCTAGTCAAATTTTCTATCCCTTGCAATGATGTAATCTGATGACCATTTAGATCTAAATATTCTAGGTTATAAAGTGTTTCTAAATTTCTGAGGCTATTATTGCGCCAGCTAAATTTTTCGTTTTCAATCTCACTACTAATTACAAGTTTCTTAAGCGCTGTTAATTTTTTGAGGCAATAAGGAATAGAGTTAAACACATTTCTATACCCATACTTCTTATAATAAACATAGGTTTTCCCGTTTGGAGATACTTGTGGTGTAGAAGCCTGTTTTTTTTCATTCCAATCATCCCAACCTTCACTAAAAATAAGGGTTTCTAGATGTGTCAATTTACCAAGCGCTGTCCAAACTTTCTCTATTAACGGATTTTCATCCTTCAAATCACAAAAGCCTAAGTCCAGATATCCTGTTTTACTTTCTTGTTCTTCTGCTATTAACTGTAATGCTAATTGTGACATCTCTTTAATTACTTTGCTAGTTAAAATTAAACCTCATCGGTCAAACATTATTTACGTCAATGATTTTATTCTTAATTAATGGTTAATTACACCGAGAACATTCTAATTCTCTAATGCTATTATCTTATTTTCAACAATATATACCCTTCACCAACAGATAATATACTATTTTGAGATAAACAAAATTGAATTAGCAATCAAAGAAATATGTTAAAAAGTCATGATTCGCGCCAAAAAGTCAGTCAACACGACTAAATGGCTGAAAAAAAACAGCATAAATAAAATGGCATTTAATTTGATAGAAACACAAAGGTTATATTAAATTAAATGCCTATTAAAAGTTTAGCGACTCAAATTTAGCAATAGAATTTTAATTTACAAATATAACTCAGGAAAATATCCACCTGAGCATATGCTATGGATTTAAATTCAAATATTAATGCAAAAAAATTACAGAAAAACACCTCTTAAAACAAAGGAAAAAATTAAAGAATTAAATTGTGACACAATCGAAGTTTGTGCTATTCTAAACATAAAAGTGAATGATTTAGCCAATCCAAAATATCGCCATTTAGGATTAAGATTAGAAACTGATGAAGTTAAATTTAAATCTGAATTTATACCATCAAAAGAAAATGGTAGATACAGCAAAAAAAACATAAATGGTTATAAGGTTAAGTACCCTAAGAAACCAAAAATTAGTAAATCAATTTATTGTGGTGAACGTAGTCCTTATGGTGATTCAAATAAGGGATCATTTTCTCTTTTCTCAAATAGACTAGTTATCCCATATGACATATACCCCCCTAAAGAATTAACAATAAAAGTCACAAATCTGAAAGAAGAAAATAAGTCAAACGATAATAACACAATTGTTTTGAAAGTAGCTATTAATATGGTTCTAGATAGAACTGACAAGGAGTTTGATAGTGACTTATTATTTGCAATAAATTTATTACAGGAAAATGTATTTGAGTTTAATATTTTTCCAACTAATAGTAGTAAAGAAGACTTCTTAAAAACTCAATTTCTCAACTGGGATATTTTCCCTCCTGGTACACGAGAAAGTGACCTTTCAAAAATTATTAACCCAAATAAAAATTATGACGAAAAACACATCACTTCCATAGAAGAGAGATATGATTTCTTGAAATCTAAAGGACCCACAGAAATCATTAATGGCAAAAGTGGAATGCGTCATTATTTTGGAGCAAAATTTTCTGATAATTTTGTAGTCTTTGAAAATACAGATTATGGGAATGCTATTTATGTATTATTTGAAAACTGGATAACCTTAAGCAAATTAAGCCGTACAGAAATTCAAAATAGACATGAAAATGATTATGTTCGAATCCCCCATTCAAACAATTGGAAACAATCCTTATCAACACTAATCAAAGAAAAATTAAGTAATTAAAATTTAGTTTATTAAAACCACTACGGAATATAACTTTCGTAGTGGTAAAAACCTACATCAATTTCTTGTGAAAATACAGAGTCTAAGTAATATAATCTTCGCGAGTAAAAAAGTAGATTATCAAACAATATAATATGAACATCTAAAATATCATACTGTGAAGAGATTATAGAATTAATATTTCACATGTATAATTTTCTTCCCCAAATACTCCAAAATCGCTTCATTCCCTTTTTCTACCACTTTTAGAGGTGGATTTATGAGAGGGCATTCCATTACGAACAAACCAAATCTACCATAAAGACCTCCCCAGTCTTCTTCCAACTGTACTTCCATTCCTTTTTCAATTAAATGAACCAATGGAGAAATATCAGATACAGGATTTTCAGAAATATCTACCAATTTATCTATGGCATTCATTTCTTTAATCGCACGGACATCTTCTAGCTTATTGTTGTTTATCTCCAATGTCACCAGATTTTTCAGCTTACCGGCATTGGTTATTTCAGTGATTTTATTCTTATTTATCTCAAGCCATTTTATAGATTTCAGTTTGTTCCCATCTAGCTTTTTTATTTTATTATTATTGATGGTTAATGAAACTAAGGCCTTCAATTTCTCAAGACCGTCTAATCTCTTTATCTGATTTTTACTGATCTCTAATCTTTTCAACCCAACCAAATTATTCAGCCCTTCTATCTTCTCTATTTTATTATTGTTGATATCTAGACGTTCCAAAGAAGTGAGGTTATTCAAATTATTTAACTCCTTTATCTTATTATCATCTATTGAAAAATGGTTGAGTGATGTAAGGTTACTCAGTCCCTCTAGTCTTTCTATTTTATTATTACTAATAATAACGTAAGTGAGTTTAACCAACTTATTCAGCCCTTCCAGTTTTTTTATTTTGTTTCTGCTTATAAATAATACGCTTAGAGATTTTAGTTTATCGAGCCCTTCTAACTTCTCTATTTTATTTCCATAAAGGTAAAGTCTCTTTAAACAAGATAGCTGATCTAAACCTTCTAGTTTTTTGATTTTATTAGAACTTAGCTCAAACTCTTTTAGGCTTACTAAATTCTCCAGTCCTTCTATCTTCTCTATTTTGTTGTCACTTATATCAAACTTTTTTAGTTTATAAAGTCCCTCCAAAGCTTCTAGCTTTTTTATTTTATTTTCACGAATAATAATTTCTCGCAACTCAGTGAGGTTCGCCAATCCTTTAAGACTTTCTATTTTATTCCAGTCTGCAGTTAATGTTTTGAGTTTTCTCAAATGTTTTAACTCTTCTAATCTCCTTACTTTATTGCTACGAAAATCTAGTTTCTCCAAAGATGTTAAAGTAGATAACCCTTCGAATTTTTCTATCTCATTACTGCCAATTTCTAATTCTTTCAATTTTTTCAAGGAGCTTAGCCCCTCTATTTTGGTCATTTTATTACTATTAGCATAACACTTCGTTAAACGCTTTAGCACACCAATACCTTCTAGTGTGGTGAGATCATTACCACCAATATTAAGTGTTTTTAGGTTTTTTATTTCACAAGTTCCTTCACCTGTTTTTATCTTATTGCCATAAACATTTAGATTAACAAGCTTCTTGTTGTTTTGAAGGTTTTCGATCTTCTGGAGGTTGTTATAATTAATGTTTAATTTCTGGAGGTTCTTCAGTTCTTCTACTCCTTCTATCTTTTCTATTTCATTGTTATAAAAATCCAGTTGTTTTAATAACGAAAGCGACGCAAGGTTTTCGATCTTCTCTATCTTATTACCTCCCAAATTCAAATGCGTCAAGTTCTTCAACTTATTCAAACCTTTTATTTCGGTGATCTGATTACTTCTTAGGCTTAAGAATTGAAGGTTTTTTAATTTGTCTAATCCTTCTATTTCGGTGATCCTATTACCCGCAAGGTTTAAATAAGTGAGGTTGGTTAAATTTTCTATACATTCCCAAGATGTAATCAGATGATATCCTACATCTAAATACTCCAGATTATGTAATGCTTCTATATTTTTAAGATTATCATTGCGCCATCTATACCTTTCGGTATCTATTTGACTACTGATTACAAGCTTTTTAAGCGCTGTTAATTTTTTAAGACAAGAAGGAATAGAATGAAAAACATTCTTAAACTTATACCTCTCATAGTTCACATAGTGTACATCGTTCTTGCTATTTACAGTTTTAAATGTCTGCTCTGTAGGATTCCAATCACCCCATTCTTCACTAAAAACAAGCGTTTCTAGATGAGTCAATTTACCTAGCGCTTTCCAAACCTTATCTATTAATGGATTTTCATTCTTCAAATCACAAAAGCCTAAGTCCAGATATCCAGTTCTTAGCTCTTTTTCTTCTGCTATTAATTGTAATGCTAGCTTGCTCATGATCTTAGTTTTTTGCCCCTTTTAAATATTCTAAAATCGCTTGATTCCCTTGTTTTATAATGTCTAGTGGTGGAGTGGTTATTGGACAATTGAGGATCAATAATCCTGTAGGAGAAACGAAAGGAGCATTGTCTTTTTCAACTTTCACCTTTAGTTTTTTTATTAAATGCACACCAGATGCCAGACTATTTATTGGGTTATCAGAGATGTCTAATAGATCATAAGAGTGTGAAATGGTTGATTTTTCTATCGTATCTATTTTGTTATTCATTATTTCAACAGATTTTAAAGAAAGGAGTTGTTCTGTGTTTTCTAGCTTAGAAATTTGATTTCTACTCATTTGTATATTAGTAAGGTTATGGAGATTTTCTAACCCTTCTATTTTCTTTATATTATTGTCATCAATGTCTAATAAGCTTAATTTTTTTAGCTTATCTAGCCCTTCTATTTTCTCTATGTTGTTTTCAGAAAGGCCTAGTCTTTCTAATGATACTAACTGTTCTAATCCTTCTATCTTTTTTATATCATTAGCTCTTATAAAAAATCTTTTTAGCGTAGTTAATTGTTCTAACCCTTCTAATTTTTCTATCCTATTTTCAGCAATATAGAGTACTTCTAAGTTTCTTAATTTGTCTAACCCCTCTAGTTTTTTTATCTTATTTTGCCCAATTGAAAATTCTTTAAGCGATTTTAAATTATCCAACCCTTCTAATTTCTCTATCTTGTTTTCATGAATTAAAAATTCTCGAAGTGATTTTAAGTTATCCAACCCTTCTAGTTTACCTATGTGGTTTCTATAAATCAACATCACTGAAAGTGACCCTAAATTATTCAACCCTTCTAGTTTTTTTATACTATTGTCATCTATAAATAGTCTTTGTAGTGATTTGAGGTTATCCAATCCTTCTAATTTTTCGATCTTATTTTTAGCAAGATTTAGTTGTTCTAATGATGTGAGTTGGTCTAATCCTTCTATCTTTTTTATTTTGTTAGTTGTTAGGTTTATTATTTGTAAGCTGATTAAGCCGTCTAAACCATTTAATTGTTCTATTTGGTTATCTGACAGCTTTAATTCTTTTAGCTTTTCTAATGTATCTAAACCCTCTATTTGTTTAATTTCATTACCAGAAATGTAGAGATATTCTAAATTTTTTAACTCCTCCAGTCCTTCTATCTTTTCTAGTCTATTATGGTTAAGACTTAATGTTTCTAGGGCTGTAAGTTGTTCTAATCCTTCTATCTTTTCTATTTTGTTCCAACCAATATCTAAGTATATTAAGGCCGATAATTTTTCAATATCTTCGATCTTTTTTATTTGGTTACCCGAAAGTTGTAATGTTTTCAGTGCTGTAAGCGACTCTAGATTTTCTAACTTTTCGATTTTATTATTCCTCAAATTTAATTCACTTAAAATCGCTAAGTTGTTTAATCCTTTCAACTCGTTTATTTTATTATTATCAAGGTGTAATTTTTCTAAAGCCGTTAATTTTTCCAGACACTGTATCTCTTCTATATTATTACGACTTACATTAAGGTATTTTAGTTTTGTCAAGTGCTCCAATCCTTCCAAACTTTTCATTTGATTATTAGATACATTCAAATATTCTAATGAAGTAAGATTATAGAGTTCTTTAAATTTTTTTATCCCAAGATGGTAACGACTTAAATAATTTTCACAACCACCGATAATTAACTTTTTAAGTTTTGTTAGATCTGCTATACAAGTCGGTAAGTTTTTAAGGGTATTTATCCGTTCAGCATTTAGTGGATGATTAATATCTTCGGCCGGATTAATGTTCTTACTTTTATAATAGGCGTTGTCATGCCACTCATTCCATTCATTACTTAATATAAGCGTTTCTAAATGGGTTAGTTTTCCCAATTCACTCCATATCTCATCTAAATATGGGTTTGCCTCTGTTAAGCTACAGTAGCCCAAATCTAAATAACCACTTAGCGTCTTTTTTTCTTCTGCTCTTAATTGT
>JAYJMJ010279481.1:0-11857 GCA_036873875.1 Laminaria ephemera
GAAGAGCCTGCTAAGTGACCCCGGATCTGAGTTACGACTAGGGAGGGAGAAGGAGAAAGAAAAAAGTGCCAACACAATAGATGGGATGAGCAAAAAAAAAAGAAAAAGTATGGTCCAGATACTTGATTATTTTACGAGTGCCGCGTCGCTCGCATTTATACATACAATACAGCTGCCGCAGCAGCACTGCAAAAATATATACCAGGTACCAGGTACCAGGTACGTATCATAGCACACTACAAGCATATAAGTAGCAGTGTAAACAGCAAGAAGTACGTCCAATAGCAGTACCAGTGGTACGTACCACGAACACATGTTTACAGCAGTATCACATAGCAGCGGTCCCGCTATAGTGCCGACATATGCCAGCCGGGAATACCTGCACTACTGCGGCAACCGGCACTACTCCGCAAACTACCATAACTGTTTTTCCCATATATGCCGAACTATTTCACAGGCAAGCGCGCAACCTGCACTAAACAACCAGCACTATACAGGGAGCTACACGAGCAACGCAGCAGTACCCTGAAGCCCTGACAATATACAAGGACCTTTTAGTTTTCATAGAAATATACCCACGGTTGTTATATTTTCGCCCAAAGTTTTGTGTGCACGTACTCGTATCATAGCAGTACGAAGAACCAGCTACTCTGTACGCGATAAATTGGCTTTGCGCAAGCACCAAGAGAGTCCAATTGTCGACCGCAAACACACACCTGGATGCCAAGCTAATGGCGGCCGCAAGTGATGGTCTCCTTCGGGTTGCTCCTCTCACTTCTGGAGGGGAGTCTCGCTTCGAAACGAGAAGGGCTTCGGGGTGAGGCATACTCCGTCGGCTTTCTGTCTAGCTGTTGTGCAAAACAGTTTTTTCTTCTGCTACGACAGCAGCAGGAGAGTCACCTCGACCGGACTCCTCGCGGTGGGTATCGCTTGCCTGCGCACGCTTCGACGCTCGCGGCTGCCCATCGGCCATGATGGGGACAGCGAACAACGGCTTAGGGCTTGAAGGCGCCAGCGCCGTGTGTGTTGTTGTCTCCTCAGTCGATTGACGTCACGTCTCACATATGTGTGCGTGATCGAGCAACGTTATTTTCAAGTCAATTTTATTTTTTTATGCGATTTCTGACTCACACCAGATTTTAAACATAATTTTGACAAAACGCGCGAACAGCCCGGCCGAAATAAAAACGCTTTTCCTCTACAAAACTGGTATTTTTCCCTGAGGGATCCCCCGCGGCCTTAAAACCAACCGTAGTACAGCTCGCCTCGCTACGTTTCCAAAAATACCAAAAACAAAAACAGAGTAAACATATCATCCATTCGTCAATCATGGGATTGCTCCGTTGAGCGTGGCGGCGTAGAGTGCTTGTATATTTTACACGCACTTCTGTTATTATATTGTTTCCTGGACACATTCTTACGTCGTGAAGGCTACGCCGGTTGGCCCTACCGCCTTTTGTGCGGCTCCGATTTAGACTGTAAACTTCGAGTATTACAGGTGTAGGCAGGGTAGAAGGTGGCTCGAGCGAACGCGAAGTGGGCCTTTTTGTGCTTTCGGTAGGTGCGCGTTTTTAGGCGCAGCATTAACAATGGTGTATGTAGACTATCCGTATAACCAAAGGAAGGAGTTGCAGTCATTCGACCCACCAGGACTCTACACTACTGTGGTTATACGGGCGAAGAGATCAACTACAACGCCAAGCGGTTTGAAAGGAAAAAAGGTACGGCTGCACAGCGTGGTTCGGTAAACAGGGCGTGAGCCATACCGATTTATTGACACCACTTGAGCATAAGGCATTGAGACCTACGAGTAACTCTGCTGCTGCTGTTCCAGTACTTGAAGGGACTATATCTCACTGACAATGACCCTCTCACCTCTCTGGTCAGGTCCACCCACGCGAAGGGACGACGTGTAAGGGGTCACACTGAACGGGGGCGGAAACTTGGGTACCAGATGCTAGCTGTGGCAGAACGTTTGTGGTAGGTGAAGAAAGAATCGGTGTTTCGATCCACGAAGAGAGCGTTCACGGCGGCCGGTGTGGTCTACAGCTGCATAATGAACGCTATCCAGCTATTTCTGAGTTCGAGGTTTTTGTGGAAAACCAGGAGGCGGAATTATTTGGGGATAGGGGACGGATACACAAGCTCTAAAAGTGGCATCGGAGCACATAGCCCCACTACGTAGGACTAGACAACACCTGGAGGTAGCCTTTTGTTCCAGAATCCTATCCCGCCTTCTCTTGACGGGCGTGTGCACACGCAAAACAATCCGCAGCTCAGCCGTAGTCTCGCCATCGCTACTTTGTGTCGGTGGACCTGAACAGAGACAGAGGTGAAGCTCAAATGGAGGGAGACATGTTCCAAAGACAAAACGTGTACTGCAGCAGTGATGTTGGTAGATCTCTGTGCCCGTTCCTTAAGCTAGGCCTTGGATTCAGGCCCGGTTTGCGCAAATCCTGCTGTCCTGCCGTTCGTAGGTTTCGATTCCACCCTTGACGATTTGATTGATCGCAGTGCTGCTGGTGTACGAGCACTTGTAGCCACGGTACAGCAGTAGGGTCTAAGTGACCTGGTGGGTCGTGCGCTTGCTATAATCCTTCCTTTTGTTTTTGCGCCGTCCAATGTCGCACGGTTTCGTTTGCATAGAACCCCAACTCACCGCACAAATACGGCACTGTCCCGTGCGCTGAACCATCGTCTGCTCATATTATGCCCTTGATAATATAAGTACAGAGCTTGAAGAGTATGCAGAGATCGTACCAAACACAGTTCGCACGCCCAACCGGCGGAGGCTAGTGGTGTTCATTGCGGTGCAGAAGAGGCAATGTGACGTTTATTATACAGGAGACCTCAGCTATTATCAATATTATACCAGTACATGTACGCTCGATGACCTGCCTGTCACACCTAGGTGCTAGTAATTGGTGTTCATGAGGCAGCTTTAGTGCCTGCAGTAGTCCAATCTGCGAGGCTGTGTACGGAAAACACACGAGGAGACCAGCAAGATAAGAAAACCAGCGTACATGGTACCCGGAGATTCGAATACAACAAACCCACATATTTGAACATCTACGCTGCTTGAATACTTTTACGTACGTTCTGTTTTGGTAAATTAATGCGGTACTCATTTTTTTCTGGTATATAGCAGCAGCAGCAGAGCAGCAGCAGCAGCAGCAGAAGCAGGAGCAGTAGCAGGGGTAGTACCAGGACACACGGGACCTGGGTCTGGTCAGAATCGCTGTGCATGCATCTCGTCACTAAAACCTCTGAATAATATATAGACGGGGTACGTAGTGCCCGGTGATTTCGACTAACTTTGTGGAGGCCGGCAGCCTGCACATCCGACCAACAAGACGCGTCAAACATTGGAGCCACGTTCTCTGTATCTCGTGCCGCCACTCCGATATCTAGAAGAGCAGAGCTCCTCTCCGTCCCCCCATCAGTATGGCGGGCCTAACACATCGGGCTCGCCCAGTAAAGCTGAACTTTCAAAAAGCGATTGTCCATTATCATTTGAAAACTACTAGTAAGATCGTATCAAATTGTACGCAGCCATTTATTGCCTGTCAAAACACACGTTGGCATACCCGCCTCGACGCACTCTTTACGACTGATACCTAAAAACAGGACGCGAGATGTTGGCTAAAATATTTGCATGCACAGAACCCGTCGGAATCGGCCTCGGTTACTTGTGCCTTGAGCGCCGTGGACAAACATGTACGAAACCAATGGTGACTGGTTCGTTCGTTAGAGTTTTGGTTTGTAAACTGGTTGGTAGTTCGTTGTCTACTGATAAGTTATGAAAATGACACGACAGACCCTTGTGTGCAATATTTTATGAAGAGTTTCTTATCTTCTTTGGAAAACCATAAAACGAAGTCTCGCGCTTCGAACTCACTCCCCTCACTACTACTGCGTAAGTGCAGCAGTAGCGGTCGCAACACAGGTCAACAACATCAGCAACAGCTGGGCTCGTCGTACGAGTAGTAGTTCAAGAGGAGAATATTTCTTAGCAGCAGCAGCTCGTGCGTATCGTTGGTTTGGTAGAATGAGCAAATAACGATATGCGCTCGAACAACTTTCTTAAAGGCAGATACTACAGCTTACGAAAAGCAGCAATGGCAGCAGCATTAGCGACGGCATGGACGGTGTCAACGTATACTGCAACAATTATCAACACTGTACCTAGTTGGAGTGCTGCAGACATAGTCTTTTCCCGTTCAAAACCCTTTGGATAAATGTTTGAAACCCCCGGTTTAACGACAAACCAAAAATTCAACGTATAACCCATTCAGTTTCCCGCTAAATACCTCGTACGGCCAATGTACGCACAACAACATGCAGAGCCCCGCACGAAGTCTACTAGTACGCACTGAGCCTCGTAGCTCATGCGTGCAAGAGGGTTCACGGTAGTTTCTTACCGCTGACAATGCTTGTTAAGGCAATAATTTTAGCATGCTGGTCGTGTTGTTCACCTATTCACGATCACCGTGTTTGAGAAACTGGAAAATGATGCGAGGACCTTGTACGCACATTTCCTTTCATGACCCGCACAAGTACAGAACAACAAATACATCCGCACGGTCTCTTCCCGCGCACATCGAGTGCCTCTTTAGTCTGAAAGCAATCACTGATTAGATTTCCGACGTCTTCTCTGTGGAGGTGTGTTACCCCCTACAGCGCAACAAGCCTTTCGGCGCTGGTTGCGCTACCCGTAGATTCGACCGTAACCTAGCGTCAGTCCAACAGGGATTTAACGACCTGCTGTACATGGGGTCCCTGTGTATTTGCTATTAATAGCAACGACGAGTCTCGTGCCGACTACGCTCGAAATGGGGTATGTACTCAGCTACGACGAACGCTGATTCCAAGCTCGGCATGGCGCCATTCGGTGCCTGCTGCTGTCCCCAGCAACTCTTGAACGAAAGTCGAACCAACGTAACAGCGTAACAGCAATGGAATGCCCTGTTTTTCCAGAAGGTCCGTGCGTTGGCCTCACCATTGAAGCGGGTCGTTTTCGTCTGGGTTTTTTACTCCATGCTTTTGAGTAATTGTTTATACCCCGTGGTCTATGCGTGTGATGGGTTATGTTCCGAAACCTTTGAATTTAGAGATGGAGCTACTTTGTCGTGGTCGGGCGTACGTCGCAAATAGGTTGTTGGGGTTCGGCGTGACGTGCGATTGTGCTGTGTCATTGGTCGCCGCGTAGAAGCACTGTAGAATAGCCACACTCCGACACCTCTCTCGCTATACTGTACACGCCCTGCAACAAGGTCATCGAAGGCACGACGTGTTTAGGTTCTTGGTCTCCAGAGCACAAGTTCGTGTAGCGACCGCTGCTGCGTGTGTGTCGCACGTGCTAAAAACGTCACTACAATGTTCATGAACCAAATTCCTAGTATAGTCCACAAGACACATACCCGATATTTCAAGGTCATAAGTTCCACACACTTCAGAAACTAACATTTGTTGAAGAATAATCCATTCAAAATTTGTAAGCGCTGTCGAGCTTGGCGCTCCTTTTTGTTTCTTAACTGAAGTAAGTTATTGTGGTGTACAACTCTGGCTTGGGTACTCCTGTGCAGCCCGGCCTTTGCAGAATCATGTCAATTATTCCTGTGCTACATACTTCGCAGATGTCCGAGAAAGTATCTGGAGAACATCTAGAACTGAACTAACATCTGCCGATGTCTCTTGTATTATTGTTTAGCGCACATAGTTTACCCCATTCTTTGTTCACTTTCGTCGGGCGGCGGCTTTTTGAATGATTCTTTCAAGATAACTAAACGAGCCGTACTCTATCTCCGGTGGAAACAAATGCCAAGGAGCGTCGTGAACGTCGTGTCAGAGGTCGGGGGGGATGTAAAGGAATGCCAAGCACTACCACTTCAGAAGCACCATCTATTTTATAGCTACGTTTCTTTCATGCTCATTCCTTGGCAAACTTGTGGAGCCGAGACGAAAAACAACCCGCGGCGATTCCTGTGTCCTTGTCTGTCTTTGGCTGCACACGCCGATGTCCGTATATCCAAGACTCTCTTGCGTCCTGGCAACGCGCTAAGCTATTTCTGCTGGGTCGAAGATGATGCCGCCAATTTGTATGTTTCTGTTGTGTTCAAGTTGTCGTGGCCCTATTCTTTTAACTCTGAAGTCATGTTCCCGCGCCGAGTGCTTTCTAGCACGTCTATATTTATCCCGGTTAACCGGCAGTTCTACACAAACACCGGCTCGCCCACCTACCGGTCCGCCAACCAACCCGACTCACCGCCAAGCCTGAGACCGAAACCACGAAATCTCCATGTGCACATGACGGTATTCCACCCAATTTGACGTAATCGATATTTATCATGTTCAACACCGCCATTACGACATCCAGGACGCTTAGCAGTGAAACCTTCGCTTCAACGCCGTTTCATGGTGTCACTAGAACGAATTTGAGATGCAGGGCTCTTAGTGACGCATGTATTTCCCAAAACATTACTTCTACAGAAGGAGTAGACTATACACGTATGTCTCTTTGCTTTTCCGCAGACGACACGTTTGAGGTAAGTGTGCCCTTCGCCCCTGTATCAAATTTCACTGTGCAGGTATGGTTTGGCTTCGGTGTCACCCCGTCGCGTGGTGGTTCCTGCTAGACTTGTAACAAGACAATTGCGCCCTGCTGGTGGGTAGGGTATTCGGTATTCCTTCGTTTGGCAGCAGCCAGTTTATTTACCAGCCGATGTGGATGTTTCGTTTACTCTACATTGGTACTCCTAACGACTTCACCAACAAGGCTCCGCCGCGTGGGCCCGATGTCCACAAACTGGTCCGCGTATGCTCAAGATTATTAGGATATATTGCAACAGTATCTGCAGGTGCCGTAGAAGTGAAAGTACGGACCTTCTGTGATTCGCTCGTTGCATACAATGTGGTGCTGAGTTATCAGTTTAACAGCAGCACGCACATACACCGGACCTATTGTATACACTTAGAGGTATGGTGTATCATCAGCGGGTCATACCCAGATATTATCACGTACGTGCAGCAGTAGCGCCACGAACGCAGACCTGCTACAACAGCAGCAGGCGCAACAGAGCTCGTCATTTGAAATGTAGTGCAGCAGCAGTGTGTTACATAGCAGCCGCCCGCGTGTAGGTAAATGTAGATGGAGAATACCTGAGAAGCAAGTACGTAAAAATCACACGTTTGTATAACCAGCAAGCGGTCGACCAACCTTCACAACCCCAGATACTCCCCCGTATGTGCAGCAGCAACAAGTATGAGTATTAGCCAAGTATATTGCGGTACCGTGGATGTTAGTCTACCTGACTCAATCGAATTGTATAATGACTCCATACCCCGCGTTGCCATTGCACTAAAAGACAAACCCCTAGGCCCATACTGTAAAGCAATCTCACTGCTACTTATACGAGCAATAAACGCACAGCACCCTATGAACAGCCTTGCGAGCTCTACGCGCGCGCAACGAGTTCCGCTGAGGTCCATTATCGTTGCCAAATGTTAGATCGAAGAGCTGGTTAAAGCCACTGACGGACGCCAGATTAAACCAACATGCCTCGTGACAGGCACGCACACACTACGACACAGACATCAGACACATGCTACGATTGATGTGCATCAGCGTTTTTCTGAGTCTCCTCACTCGAAGAGTTCTGTACTTCACCCACAAACTGATTATGCGTAAACTACAGGTGCTACCAGATGAACAAACCCATGGCCTAGGTACACAAAAAAATACATTGGAAAAAAAGAATGACATCCCGACGACTTTAGGTTACAGGGCCCCGTTATTCAGGAACAGTAACGCCAAAAAGTGCTGCCTCTATCGTAGCACGTGTCATCAACGAACTCTACCCGTGAGAAGCGAGCCCCCCTTTTTTGTGAAAGGCGATCTCGGCGTATATGTCGCCTGTAGTTGGAACTTTGGTGACTATACTCTCAGTGAACGAAATGAGGCACGGTGATATGTGCGGTGGAATAGTGTGGCTGGTAGCTAGTTTCGAGTCCCTCATATTGATCACGCGGCGACACCACCTTGACGAACCGCATAGTGGTCGCATGGAATGGAGCGCAGGCAAGAGCGCCCATCGTTCGCATCTCCGGATATCCGATCGTGTCGCGCATGAAGCTGTGTGGATTTCACTAGGTCTGTAAATGTTCTCCAGATGTACATTATATATCCAACTAACGATCCAACAATGAAGAATACGCAAAGCTGACATCGCGTGCTTCATTACGATTGTCTGCAGCAGCCCTCAGGTATGGCACTCCGTGCCTCAGTCCATATCTTGCGTTTAAGGCTTGTTCATATGCATCCCGATAAAGAGAACATTTCGTCGTCTTTCCCGGTGGTATGGGTTTATAACGAGAAATGTTGTCATTCTAACGATATTGGATAGTTCCTCTGTTGTGGAGCGCCGTCTTCCATGTAGTAGAGTTGCCGAATAGGGACGCTTTTCTCGTAGTAAGCATGTTCGTAGTATGCTTTGACCTCTACGCTCCTTTCGATTCCTTGATTCGTTGCTGCCCTTTACCGCCTATCGTGCACGCTGCAGACGCGGATGCTGCATACTGCAGTACAGCTTGCAAATCGTCGCATTCGTTCGTTCAAGATACACCAGTATATTTTGCCCGTACATACTGCCAATACGTTTTGAAAGCGAAATCGTGAAAGAGTGTGCCATTGATCAAAGATCTGATGAGGTATCTGCCTCTTTTTTCTGACGCAAACATCGTAGACGCCGTTTGTGGGCAGATCTTCCCCCGTCGGTCCCTTGTCCGGTTCGACAGACTCTATGCGCCAAGCGTTGACTGCCTCGCGGGCATCCTGTATCTCGCGTAGATATCCACCAAACATCTTCATTAAAGTCGTTCAACTACTCCCACGCCTCAGTGAAAGATCGCTGGGAATGTGAACATATAGCAGGCATACCCTCAGTTTTTGCATCGCCCGTACTCGAGAGCAACGACCCTTTCGGGTTCCCTCTTCGAAAATGGAACGACACCTAGATCCGAAACAAACTGTGGCGCTGGTTTTTCTCCACTTGCTCCCCCCCAGCGCATACTTAAGTCCAGGGTGGAAATACGGTCTTGCTTCCCTACAACAAAAGGAGAAAGAGTTGCAGAATCCAAACCTATTCAGCAGCCTGCGTGTTTGCGGTCGTCCTCGCGTTTCCTTTGCCGTTTATCTGGCTTGTGGAGCAACATTGCCGCTCACAACGCTGCTTGGTGCGCATACAGCAGACACTTGCTACGATGGAGGTGCACCGTCTTTTTTCTGAGTCTCCTCACATTAAAAATCTACGTACTCCACCGACAAACTGATTTTTGTAAACTGAAATTGCAACCTGATGAATAAACCCATGTCCAAGGTTATCAAAGAAATCATATTGCAAAACAAGAATGACATTCAGACGATTTTGGGTTAAGGATGCCCGTTATTCGGAAACATAGACATCAACAAAATCTACTTCTAGCGTACACGCGGAAGCAGCCTATTGCATGTAGTGGCACCGGTCCTCCAACACACCGAAACCACCCCGAACCGTAGGGATAAACCGTTCTAGGGCGGCAAATTCGCACGAAAACAATTAGGGAAAAAAACATCACTCAGGATTTAAATAAGTACTGCAACCACAACAACAACAACCACCACAGACAATTGATGTATCCAGTAAAGTCGACACGTCATAAAGGATTCCTGCCGTGCCTCGCTGGGTAGAAGCAGGGTAATCTACACACAGTACCCACTGTACCCCACTCTAATGCTATAAGAACATTACTAAAATGCGTTACGTTGCTGTTGATGCAATCTACTAGACCAATGGATACCCTCATTTCGTATTGTAGAAGTACATCCGTATTGGACGGTACATCTTGTAATAAAGTGTGGAATGAAATCGCTCATAATCGTATTTAACCCAGCAATCGAAAGTGTACACTCCTCGGTCTGGTGGTATGTATACTTATTAATGGTTTTTTGTTTTACCTGTCTATTCTATATCTTGTGCGTGGGGGGTGATAACTTACTATGCCCCCGGTCAATTCGAAACATACCTACCAGGCTCCCCCAGAAGGAATCGGGCCTTTCTAGTTTGTGCAATGTCGGTTATAATGTAAATGTTTGGGGTTCACGAACGACTTTTTGATTTCCTCTCTGGTACTGCCCTAACACTTTCACCTTCGGCCCCCTTCAAGGCTTTGATATATATATCTGCCCCATCGTCTGCATAGTGTGGCAAACAGTCAACAATCGTTCATCCAGTTTGCCTATTTACTAAATTTGAATTTTTACGCCGACTTTGGCGGAATGCAGCTCCACCCGGAGCACCCAACCTTGTTGAGGTCGATTAATTGGAGTTGTTCGTGTTAAGCCTGTGTAGAAGTAGCCATGGCTTTGAGACTCGACATCATATTCCTGTTGATGAGGCAAGGAGAAAACCATAACAGAGGAGCCTTTACAAGCATTTCGCGACGTGTTCCCCTCTGCATTACTCCATAATATTATCGCACACGCTGTACGATAAAACCGTACGAGTTATTGTGTCCGACTCTTGTGATCACTGCACATTTGTAGCGTACCAATGGCTTGGACAACAGGGCATGCCGTGCTTGATATTGCAGCGTATATGTGTACAAAACGTTGTCATGCCATCAATGTTTTTCAATACTGGCATGAAGTTCCCGGTTGATTCTCTGTTGATTCTAGGGGCAGTGAAATGCACAATTATGGAATGTGTCATGGTAGGACGAACCTTCAATCATATTAGCTTGTATTTTTGTTACTCTTATGATCTTTGGCGAGCTTGTAGGGGCCAAATACATATATTCCTCTCCCCCTGGGGCAAATCGTTTGGGCTAGTTTAGGAAGTATTAACGCAACACAATGCCGCAACAACACGTCGTTTCTACATGCACGTGATCGTCGCTTCTGTAACTTGAATGTTTTGCACTTATTGCATGTGGACCCTTCATAGGAGCATCCGTGGCCGACAAAGATGCTCGTTGTTGAGATTCATCAACTGTCGACTCTGCATTTGTTAAACAAACACTACAGGTCTGTACATATTGGACGGCAACATTCTTTATGTGCCCCACTTTCCTTTGAACCTGGGCAAGGGGTTTTATCGGGTCAGCCGGAAGGAAGTATGAGGCTCTGTTCACACGACTCGTGCACACGAGAAGTTACGATCGATGTACACAATAAAACCTCGCCAACTTTCTGCATGTATCATGCTGAGGACGACATGGTCCACGTCAACAGCAAGCGTTGCGTACTTGCCTGTTACATGAGGCGACCAAGTTTCAACTTGAAGAACATCAAGACGGCAGTGTGTTGCAAGCGCCACGCCGAGTACTCCGTGGTTAATATTAGTAGCAGGCAGTGCGTAGATGTCTCCTGCATTCGGCGACCAAGCTTCAACGTAAGGAACAATAACAGCGCAACGTATTGCAAACGCTACGCCGAGGACGATATGGTGAATATTTCTAGCAAGCAGTGCGTGCGTGACTTGTGCGAGAGGCAATAGAGCTTCAGTGTCATCGGCATTAAAATAGCAGTGCTGAGAACGGCATGGTGGACGTCTCAAGCAAGCGGTGTGCACACGGCTCGTGTTAAGGCGCCCAAGCTTCAACGTCGCTGGAGTAAAGAAGCCGGTGAACTGCAAACAGCATGCCGAGAACGGCATGGTTAACGTCATCGCCAAACGTTGTTCTCGTTACTCGTACGTTGAGCAATAGGCGTCTAATATCGTCGGCAGCTAGAAACCGTTGTACTCTAAACAACACGCTGAGGACGGCATGGTGGATTTCCGCAGTAAGCGTTGTTCACACGACTCCTGCACCAAGAAGCCGC
>JAYJMJ010279511.1:0-11853 GCA_036873875.1 Laminaria ephemera
GGTCGGGTCAAAGGACCCGACCCGACCCGACCCGACCCGCGAGGTTTGACCCGGCCCGTGAACAGCTCTGGTGAAAATGACCCCACCGTAAATCCCTAACCTCAACCTCGACCCCTGCCCTACCTTGAAAGAGCTTTGTTCGACTATATTCCGGCAAACTACATTGTATCGACAAAACGCGCGATCTTATTAAAAATCACAACTACGAGGTTGCCCCCAAAAATATCGGTTTTGTTCTGTAGTTCAGTTGGGCTACCGGTAAAAGATTAACCAAATTCCCACCCGAACTAAGCACTCTATAGAATGGGGTTGCTTGTCAGATGCCAGGTAGAGCGCAATTAATGGGCTTTTGTTCCGACTTAGGAGTTTGGTTGTCGGGTGTTCAGTATATAGCGCGCAAATATCTGGTTTTGGTGCACGTGAGAGTTATTTGTTGGGTATTTTGCGCGCAAAAAGCGGGGTGCTGTGCTCTACAACCTAGTTAAGATCGACACACGATTCGGACGACAAAGATGTGGGAGTGTAATTAAGCTTTAGGTTTACCCGTCTGCCGGAGGACCAAAAAACACTAAAAAAAAATAGAAGTGGGTACTCTGAGATTCTTCCCCTGCCTGCGCGCGGCGGTTGATGCATCATACGGGTTTGTTGTTGTTGTTGTTGCTGCTGCTGCTGTTGCTGCTGTTTTTGTTGTTGTTATTGTTGTTGTGGGTGAGGGTTACGGATAACAAGCTTAGCAAGCTGCGGCATACACCAGGCGCACGTGCTCTGCATCACACCTTCCGTGAAAAAAAATGTGTCTCCCCCTTGTATTACAATTCTTGCATCGTGAACGTGTCGTGTGTTTACTATTACGGAGGACCAGAGTAATCAGGACCCACGATGTACACAATAGCCTACATATTCCACTGTTTTTACTAACCATATTCGGTCCTGATTACTATGTTCCTCCGTAATACTTGTGTTACGGTTTCGCACGACGCACGCTACGGTAGAAGGCGCATTTGGTTTCTGAGGTTCCTCACTTGAAGAGCCCAATACTTCACCCGATATCTGGCTGTGAGAAAAAACGAAAGTGCAAATATTCCATGGCTCAGGGTACGAAACGAATACTTGCAAAACACAAACAACGGTATTCCATTCTTCAGCTGAGGAGTTACGTCAATCACAAATATGTTTTGGCCGAAAACGAGCCACCTCTATCGTACGACGCGTCGCTTGTCGTCCCTCACCGGCCATGCTGTTGGGATCGTCCAAAGCTTCCACTGGCGAGATTTCAGTTTCTTCCGCGCCCTCTAGGTCGTCGTTGTTGCCCCGCTGCGATATTTTAGTCGGCGGCAGATGTTAGTTAGCCATCCAACGATGGTTAATGTGCTCCTAGATACTACTGACTCGTGCTAGGATAGAGGAAGCGATTTTCGGCCGAAACGGTTTCTGAACGACGGGCGCTCCTTATTAAACCAAGCTCGTCGAAATTTCAATTATTTTTTTACCATACGTTTCGTTGTATGCCTAGGCCATGGGATTGTTCATCGGGTGGTGGCACTTTTGTTTTTTCCCCCAAAATCATTTTTTTTGGGAGAGGTATAGAGCTCTCCTCGAGTGAGGAACCTCAGAAAAAAAAAAGGGCGCACCTCTACGGCAACAGCTATTATTTTTTTATTTTTTTCCGGTACATGTTATTTAGCTATCCAGTTGTGGTACGATCGTAGTGTGTGCTCCTAGATGCTGTTGTTATCTAGTCAGCGGCAGATGTTAGTTTGCCATCCGGTTGTGATTAATGTGCTCCTAGATACTCTTGCTGTCCAGCCGCGAGGTTCAGCCGGCGGCAAGAGTCGCCAACAAGGATGCTAAAGGCGTGATATCCTACGGTAAGGATAGAAAGGATAGCACCCACCTTTTTCTGAGGCTCCTCAAACGAAGAGCTCTATATATTGCCCCACCCGGTAACGGACTTTGATAACAAAAAAACAATTACGCCAAGCCCGATACACAATCGCACGGTCTACGGTAGTAGGCATCGAACGAAAACGTATTGAAAATACATCGGATTCAAATGTTTTGAATACCTCCACTCAATTGACGAGCTCTGTCAGTGAGCAATGTTTTGGGCTCAAGAGTGCAACCTTTGCCGTAGCCCAGCTCGTTAGAGGCCTGCGGATTGACCGCGTGGCTGACCACCGCCCTACTCTAAAACCAGTTTGTTAAGGCCAGAAGAGGTATTGACGTGCTAAAAAAGACCGGGCCGCGGCAAGGGTGGGAGTCTTCGAAAACCCGTCGTCAACAATGAACCGCGGTTTTAATTTTGGTGGCCTCTTAGAGCCCACGGGGGTGTACAGTGCAGGTCCTTTCTCGTGAAGATTTTACCTGACTAAGCGGTTACTATTCAGTCGACACAAAATATCCGGTACTACCTGTAGTTCCGAGCAGTTTGTCTAAAAAAACATGGCTGCAGTTCTAAACCAGTTTACATGCTAAATTTAGTGTAGGGGGGCGGTCGGTGTAGACGTCAAACCTGCTGTCTTCTAGCACGTTTGCCTCTAATGTATTTGTTTTAGTGTAGGGGGGCGGTCAGTCAAGGGGTCAAACCGCGGTCTCCAAGAATGTGTGATGGTCTTCAGGCCTTAATATGCTAGTTCTGGTGTAGGGGAGCGGTCAGTCGAGCGGTCAAACCGCATTCTCCTAGCATCTTCGATGGCCTTAATATACTAGTTTTGGTGTAGGAGGACGGTCAGTCCAGCGGTTAAACCGCGGTCTCCTAGCATCTTCGATGGCCTTAATATACTAGTTTCGGTGTAGGAGGACGGTCAGTCGAGCGGTCAATCCGCGGTCTCCTAGCGCCTTCGATGGCCTTAATATGGTAGTTTTAGTGTAGGGGGCGGTCAGTCAAGGGGTCAAACCGCGGTCTCCTAGCATCTTTGACGGCCTTAATATGCTAGGTCTTGTGTAGGAGGCGGTCAGTCAAGGGGTCAGACCGCGGTCTCCTAGCATGTTTGATTGTCTGTAAGCCTTAATATGCTAGTTTAAGTGTAGGGGGTGGTCAGTCAAGCGGTCAACCCGTAGTTTCCTAGCATCCTTGATGGTCTTTGTTCCTTAATATACCACTTTCAGTGTAGGGGGGGCGGTCAGTCGAGGGGTCAAACCGCGGTTTCCTAGCATATTTGATGGCCTTCATATACTAGTTTTAGTGTAGGGGGGCGGTCAGTCGAGCGGTCAAACCGCGGTCTCCTAGCATCTTTGACGTCTTTAATATGCTAGTTTTAGTGTAGGGGTCGGTCAGTCAAGGGGTCAAACCGCGGTCTCCTAGCATCTTTAACGGCCTTAATATGCTAGTTTTTGTGTAGGGGGGAAGTCAGTCAAGGGGTCAAACCGCTGTCTCCTTGCATCTTTGATGGCCTTCTTAGACTATTAATAGTTTTGGTGCTGGAGGGCGGTTAGTCGAGCGGTCAAACATCGGTCTCCTAGCATCTTTGATGGCCTTAACATACAAGTTTTGTTGTAGGGGAGCGGTCAGCGCAGGGGTCAAACCGCGGTCTCCTATCATCTCTGATGGCCTTTACGCCTTCACATACTATTACGGAGGAACGTAGTAATCAGGACCAAGTATGGTTAGTAAAAACGGTGGAACATATAGGTTCTAGTGTATTTCGTGGGTCCTGATTACTATGGTCCTCCGTAATAGTTTTGGTATAAACTTTTGACGCACGCTACTAATAGTACGGTAGAGGTGCACCCTTTTTTTTTCTTAGGAGGATCCTCACTTGAGGAGAGCTCTATACCTCTCCCACATAAAACGATTTTCGGGAAAAAAACAAAAAACGCTACCCGATGAACAAACAATCCCATGGCCTAGGTATACAACGAAAAGTAGGGCAAAAAAATATATATATTGAAATTTGGACGAGCTTGGTTTAAGGAGCCCCGTCGTTCAAGAAACCGTTTCAGCCGAATAGTGCTACCTCCATCATAGCGCGCGTCTCGAGGCCACCCACTAAGAAACAGAAATACATACCCAGGCTGGGTTTCTTATTTAGGAGAGGGTTCGTCCTACACCAAATTCAGTGCAACGGCTCCCGGATTTCTTATACTCCTGCAAATATCAGCCTGCCTTTCTTGTTACCCTGTTCGTTGTCGGGTGTCCTGTGCTGTAGAAGGGCAGTCAGTCAAGCTAGGGGTCAAAAACCGCGGTCCCATACGATGCAACATCTTTTGGTACTCGTGAATATCAGGGCTTTTCTCGGGTGGGATCACTTCTCGCGGGTCGGGTCACACGACCCGACCCGTGAGATTTGAAAACCTCCTTGCCCGACCCGTGATAATTCGAACACTACCTTCTGACTCGACCGGACTCGCTCGACCCGCGAGATTGTGAAAATCTCCTGGCCCGATCCGCGGTTCGGGTCATGACCCGTGAAAAGGTAAATACAAGCGTTCACTCCTCGGACAGATCATGATCTAGCTCATCTAGATCATCTAGAGTAGATCCGATAGCTACCGTTAGTGGGATGTTGTTCCAGTGCAGGATCTGCATGTATAGAGTACAGATCAAACCCAGGAAGCATGTGCTAGATCAGACAGATCGTACGGCTCCCGCCCGGCAACATGAGCTAGACCCTACAGATCTTCCCTGAAACATCTAGATCATCAAGTGGGGATCGGTGATCCGTCCGGCGTGAGCAAGTGTTGTAAGGAAGAGCCCCACGAGAAACTTAGCCTGAAGATCATGGGGAAATAAGCAATCCGACAGCTGATATACTAGAAGTTAATGTAGGACACGCCCTTTCTCAAAAGGTTCCTTTTATCATAGGGCCGGCACTGTATACATTACTTTTTTCTCCTCGGGTGTGTACATTGTTTAGTTTCCCTTGGTGGCATGCGGTGTAGTCGGTTTCAGTCACGTCTATTGAAACGTATGTGCCAATACGGGCCTGATACGTAAGTACGCTGACTTCCGATTTCACTTTTATGGGGTTTTTTTGGCGGATGTACGACTTGCTTCAGCTATGATATATACGCGTACCACTTTTGGTTTGTTTTCTTTTTTTCCTGGGGTATTCTTCCACTCCAGAGTGACTGGAGCCTGTCCTGTGACCACGGATTTTATTATGAGCGTTAATGTGAGAACAACTCAAGCAACAACTCAAGCAAGTAGCTTGCACCTCGTCACGAATCACACATGACAGCAGTAGTATGAGAGGACATCAATACCAGGTACCACAGTAGTGGCCCCTCTATAGTGCTGATTGAGTACTGCCGGTTGCCCGCTATAATGCCTGTGAAGTCCCTTGGGACAGACAGGAACAAGTAGTAGCGGGAGTATGCGGAGTAGTGCCGGTTTCCGATGTAGTGCCGGTATTTCAGGCTGGCACATACCGGCGCTATAGAGGGACCACTGCTGTAGACTACAAGCAGTAGCAGTAACGAGATATTCCGCGTCTGATCGCGAGGCAACCACCACTATAACAACGGACAGGCCTGCTCTAGTTAGACCCCCAGGACCAGCGACACACCAACCTCCCGCCTCTCACCTATCTTGACCGTAGCAGCTTCGCAGCCCACGCTCCTCCCCATGCCCGACAGCAGGCCCAACCCGAGCAGGACGCCAACCAGACGGCGAACAGGAGAGGGAAGCATTGCATCAAGACAGCCCAAAAGCTCTACGAGTAGCAGTTTTCTTCCTCTCCGGTTAGGAGATGCGGAGCAGCAGCGGGCAGCTGCCGGCGTCACCGGGTCGAGACCAACGACGCCGATGCCCGTGCAGGGTCTCCCCTTCATAGACCTGCAAGTGCTGCTGTTGCCCTAACCCCGTGTCTGATTTGCGCACGCCACGCCAAGCATCCAACCATGTCCCTGTCTGTACGTTTGATGGTAGGCTCAATTCAGCCAGCGATATTGCAAGACTCCCGTCTAGCTTGGGCGAAGCGCTAGTCGGCGACACGAACTCCTTAGTAGATGGAGGGTGGGGAGGTGGTGCTACTGCCGTAGCAGGTAGGTGCTGCTCTGTGTGAAGTGTAGAGCGCGACGCTGAGCGCGGAGTCAAGTCACTAGGGTGGATCCCCGAGACGAAATCATGGAAGCAGAAAATTCAAAAAAGACAAACCATCAGGTTCCAGGATGTAGCACAATGAGTTTTCTTTTCGAACCAGTACGGGTTAATTTGACCAATCATCGACCGTTACTCAGACAATACCGATAGCCAGCAGCCAGCAACTACGCGTGATTTTTGGTCGACTATTTTGACCGCATCATGCTGTTGGCACAGACATCAGCACAGCAGCAGGGCCAAGGTGGTGCGAAGAAAGCACCTGGTGGCATCATATGGGACGTGTTGTCGGATACAGCGGCGCCCGCGTCGCAGAGGGCGATATTGTCCAGGATGTAGCATAGTAATGAGTTTTCTTTTCGAACCAGTGCGGGTTAATTTGACCAATCATCGACCGTTATTCAGACAATACCCCGGTAGCCAGCAACTACGCATGATTGGTCGACTATTTTGATGCTGCCACAAGCATCATATTATACTCGTAGGGCAGAGATCAGCACAACATCATAGGGCCAAGGTAGTGCACAGAAAGCACGTACGTGGGGGCACCATATAGGACGTGTTGTCGGATATTTACTGGTGAAGTGGTGGCCCACACGATGGGACGAAGACGTCGCCGCAGTTCGCTGAATCAAAACGTACCGTAGGCCAGACGCCAGACCCGGCGTTGACATAATACTGTAATGATTGACCGTTTCACTTCTTTCAGTTACCCTTTTTTTGCTCCTGTTGTTGTAAAAGTCGTAACCCGCGCGCGTGCCACTCTCGACGTGTTTGTGCCACAGACGGACGAATAATACCAAGGTCACACCGGGGTTGTCGAGACCCACCGGCCCAGATCTTGCGAGAAATCGAGGACGCGCCGGGGAGGATTCATGGGAAGAGTTGTTGTGAGAAATACCGGCAACAACAACAACGCAATGCCGAAATAAAAAAGCAGCCAGCAGCGGTGGTAGTCCACCGGCGCCCGCGTCGCAGAGGGTGACGTTGTCCTGGCAGGAGAGAGCGGCAGCACCCAATGCCGGCAGGAGGAGGAGATGGGGCCGAAACCTGTACAGTCGTGATCCCTGCCATGAATTACCCGCACTAAAGTGGGACCCCGAACTATCCCGGGATACTGTACGTAGTGAGGTAGTATAGCACTGGTCTGGTAGTGACATGCGAATTTTACCGCACTAGACTGGGTCCCCGCACAAAAAGATCTACCATACCGCACTATCACCACGCGGGGGCACGACTGTACATCAGTAGTAGTGGATCCGCCTGTGGAAAGTAGCGGAGTTCGTACTTTTGTATTCGAAGGCTTTTTTAAACGGCGTCAAATCATCGGCGTCATGGAGATGGAAGGTCGAGGAACGCGTTCTTCGAAGGCGGTGTCCACAGCCAGCATTTTTGAAGTCGTTACACACGAGGCCATTAACTTTACGTCATAATGCAAGATGGATACGCGCGCGTTTTTTGGGGCGGCCCCATAGACCGGGTGGCGTTCCATCGCACGCCTATGTAGACGTTGCTGCTGGACAGGCGGGTGGTAAGCTCTGCGGGAGTGGCTCGTCGGGAGTGGTAGGCAGGCACCCTTTGACGGAGTACGAAGCATCGAACTGGGCCTCGAAGACAGAAGCGTTGATCCGCGTTGGACGGTTCTACTCCTTCGCCAGCTGGGCACGTTTAACGTCCTGTGGAACGTATACATTGAAGCTGAGCAGTGAGCGCACCCGGGCGTCTGCTGAGTTCAAGGCTGTAGGCGTGGACGTGTGTGTTACTCGCTTAGTCGCGATGACATCATAGACCGCCCTTTCCTGGCGAGGGCAATCGACAGAGGAGCCCTAGTGCGAGCAAATATCTCCCCCCGAACAGGAAGGGTGCGCCGAGTCGGTCGGTGTGTCAGACGCGGCCGAGACAGGAATATCATGTTGTTGATATCCTAAAAAGTGAAGAGTGGGCTCATCCAGAAGCACATGGTAGGGGCGCAATCATGGGTATCGATATTTCGTAGGGGCAAACCGATGGGTTTAAATATCCTGTTTCGTAAGTTAGTTAGTATTGGCATAATGACACTTGAGGCGTACGGGTGGGAGGTTTCTCTTTAAGGCGAGCATTCGGTTCGGGTATGTACATCATGACTTTGCGGCGTATGTTGTTGTTGTTGTTGTTGTTGTTGTTGTTGTTGTTGTTCTCACATTAACTCTCATAATCAAGTCCGTCCGTGGTCACAGGACAGGCTCCAGTCACTCTGGAGTGGAAGAACACCCCAGGCAAAAAAAATATAAAACAAACCGAAAGGGATACGCGTATACCGGGTACCAGTATATCATAATAATAGCTGAAGCAAGCAACTAGTCGTACATCCGCCAAAAAATAAAAAAGATTGATATCGGAAGTCTGCGTACGTACGTATCACCCCCATAGTTGTGGTGCGTACGTTTCGAGACTCGCAACTGAAACCGACTATTAATACTACACCCAATGTCCCCAAACAAAGCGAAAACCAAATAATGTACAAATCCGAGGGCACACATTTTTGAAGGGGCTGTTCGGAGTATTTATTCTCTGAGATACGTATCAGGTAGGGTTACCGAAAGTTTCGAAAGTGTCGTTTGGCTGAGAGAGGCAGTGTTGGTGAGAAAGCGACTGCGACTATCACTTCCTCCGTCTTCTGCTGAACCAGGTCCCGCGTGTACGTATATACTTACTACAGCAAGCAACACTTCGGGCAGACCACTTTGTTTCGCACCTGTTTTTCGTGCCAGGCAAGGCACTCTGCTATAAAATAGGAACGAACGCTGTCAAAGCTCCACAGACTTTCTATTTCTCATCAGCGTGAAAGCCAGTTCGTGTTGTTCCGTTGCAACAGCTAACAACCCTACTCTTCTTGAGGAGGACTGAGGACGATGAGGGCGGTCAACCTGCTCAGTTGTCTACTACTGCTTGGCCTGTGGAACAATGCATCAGGTGCAACCCGTCTGCTAAAATATTATACTTCGTGCATATATTAAACAGCTAACTGGGAGATATGGATGTAGAGAGAGCCTGTCCTGTGACCACGTACTTGATTATGATTAACGAGAATAACCTCAGCAACACTACTTGTTGGACGTTCTTAGTTGGGTCAGGGCTAGGGTTAGGTTGGTTCGTACCGTAGCTCTTGGCTCTCTTCCTCGTGCTCGTGCTCGGTCGGCACGTACTGCTTCTCATACCGGTACAGGTGTGTAGCACACGAAGAGCTGAACACGGCGTACAGCAGTGTACAGAGCAGTGGTACCGGCCCTCTGATAGGTAACCGATGTATACTGGTTTTCGGCTAGAATTCTTAATTGAGAAAGAGTGTGCCCCGCTCTAACGTCAGACTGGGGTTCTGAGCGATATTCAAGTTGGACTACTCGTATTTAATAATAGATTTCTTGTTCGAGAAAAAAGGGTCTGTCCTACACTATCTATCTCTAGTATTACGGCTGTCGAAGTTATTATTTCTCCGTAATTTCCAGGCCAAGTTTCTTGTGGGGCTCTATTTACGGAGGACCATAGTAATCAGGACCCACGATATACACAATAACCTACACATTTCCACTACTTTTTCTAACCATATTTGGTCCTGATTACTACTGTAGTATGTTCCCCCGTAAATATTGCATATTACCTGGTAAGTGTATTGCTCGAGATCGGTCGGCAGGTAGTTCTTACATCGGCGCAGCAAATTGACAATCATTGTCGTACAAGTTTTTTTTTTTATCTCACTTTTACTTTCCAGCATCTTCTGGACAAGCCGTGGCCACAGGTGTCGTCCCTTCTCCCCCCCGGTACGTGCCTTCATTTCTATCGCGCAGAGGGTTCAGCATTCCCAACGCTCGTCGATTTTCGTCGAATTTTGCTAACTCACGCTCGCTCTTATTTCCGCAAGTCAATTTTTTTTTGCACAAGAAAAAGTCCCTACGAGTACGATCGTACGAGTATGCACTCGGGGGGGCTCGAACCTGCAAAATCGACCTTTAGTGGTTACGAGGTTAACACTAACCCTAAACCTTAGCACTAGACCATCGAGGACACCGAGAAGTACTGCTGTAGGAGTCCGCCCAATAACGCGGTCTCAGTAAGGCGGTATCCCGATATAATTTCGGTCAAAATCGCTTGGCGCGGCTGGGGAATTGCACTCATAACCTGCAATAAAGAAGGCGGCTTCCCCAATAAGGCGGTTACATTGCTTTTCACCCCACTGCCTGACGGGTGGATCTCTACTGCTGTAGATGCGTACTTTGGTGTAGGTGGGGGTGAAGATGCAGTTATAGCTTGTGCTTGCTTGGTTGTTAGCTTGATTTCTGCCCTAAGCTGAACTCAATTACAGCAAGAAAGAACTCTATACACAGCGTGACAGAATATTTACTCTTTACTGCTGTCGCTGCTGCTACCGACAGCAAGCGACTCTTTAATTTGTTTATTATAGAAAGATACGTATAAAATAGTTTTTTGTGTCAAAGAGAAAACGACACCACTCTCCTAAAAGGGTCAGAATTTAAAACAGCAGTACAAACCTGATGGGCGATGTGATTGATCACGGGACGAATTGAGAAAATAATAACTTATACTGGTACAACAGCAGTACATGGTCTCCGGTGCACCTGGTATGTTTTTTTTTCTTCATTTTTTCATTTTTCCTTAAAATTTTGCTATTTATGGGGTTAAGACCACGACCCCTGTCTACGAAAAACTAATTGTTGTGGGCCTGTGTGGGCAACATTTTTTCCCGTCTACCCTCGCTGCTACTGCCTTTTTTTTGCTTGCCACCTGCAGCATGGGAGGTGGAACTGAAGGAAATCGTCAATCCATCGCTGGCCAAAGTTGCCGATAGCCCTTCCACTGGGCGGGACGACAGCTGCGCACCCGATGGATGTATCGGCATCCTCACCAGGGTCAGTTTCTTGTTTTGGTCGATTGCCGAAGCTACTACCTGGTATACTTTATATTACAGCATGCTGTGTACCAGGCATATTTGTTTCACTCATGAATCTGGAATTCTTAATTAAGTGTCGTCCCTAAGATGCAACTTAATTATTACCTGGTACGTCTTACCCTACTAGAAACTCCATACAGTATAAAGCAATAATATCCTTATACCCCACAAATAAATACCCACAGACTGTCACTCTCCCCTGAAAAACAAGGGCGGGCGGGAGGGAAGTTTTTCACCTACTCGAAACAGCCCCCCCTGCTGCCCTCTGAAGACGTGGACCTGTTGCCCCCACTTGTATACCTACGCCACTCGTTGCTTCTTCCTTCTGTCTAACCTCGTATATATCGGTCTCACCGTGTATCTTCAGTCGACTATCATCCTGCGTCAACCTGCTCTTTTTGTTCGTCCCCTCTCTGATCCTGCCTCCTTGGCGTACGTACGTACGTACAGATTCAGACCCGTTCCTCAAACCCCAGATTTTAGATTTTACTTCTTTCAATCTTACACTTTTTTTCACTCGTGAACTGAATCTGGAATTCTTATTTAAGTGTAGTCCCTACGATGCAACTAACTTAATTACGTCTTATCCTACTAGAAACGCCATATTACTATATTATAAAGCAATATACTTATACCCCACAAATACCCACAGACTGTCACTCTCTCCCCTGAAAAAACCCACCTTACCAGTCTGTGCATACCTTGTACTTGTTATAACTGAGAAGAACTCTCGCGCTGGTGGGTATTTGTATCTGTCGCCAACTACTGTGTGCTACGGTGAGAAGCACGAAAGACCCAACCCAACCCAACCCAACCCAACCCAACCCAACCCAACCCAACCCAACCCAACCCAACCCAACCCAACCCA
>JAYJMJ010279521.1:0-11852 GCA_036873875.1 Laminaria ephemera
AGCAGCAGCAGCAGCAGCAGCAGCAGCAGCAGCAAGAGCAGCAGCAAGAGCAGCAGCAGCAGCAGAAGCAGAAGCAGCAGCAGCAGCAGCCTTCGCCATTGGAAGGGGAGCCAGAGATAGAGGCTACTGCTGTTTGTACTGCTGCGCCTGATGCTGCAACTCTGTTCTCTACCTGCACTCTCTAGACAACACAAATTACCTCCTCAAGCTTGGCTGTACAGCAGTATGGCTTGATGTGTGAGCATGCTGCGTGTGCAGGTGCCGTTAGCGCCCATTTCGGGGTAATTTCGGGCCATTTCGGGGAATTTTCGGGGTAATTTTGGTCAAAAACGTTGCATTTTCCCCCCCAAAAAAAACTCCGCGGCTATCGACGTAGCTCGCGACGGCGGTCACGGCCATCGTTGTTTCACGTTACAATTATTTTTCATTCAAAAGATATGCACTGAAACGTGAATGGACAAATTGTCTTGCATGGACCATATGATACACTTGATATACTGGTATCGTCCCTCTCAAAGATGGAATTTAATAAAATACGAATTGTGTACACGACGGTATCCAAACGTGTTTAATCTCACCTGCCGCTCCATGAGCAACCGACTAGTAGACTCTCCCTCTCTCCCGCCGCATGTCCGGGGCTACTCCTTCTATTCGGGTAGCCGAGCCTCTGCAAGGCGAACAGTGTTTCCTGCGACGTTGTGGGGACGAGGTTTGGGGTGTTGGGACTTGCTCTCCCTCCAATACAGCGAGCAAACAGACAAACAGACGAAACAAGCAAACAGACAGATAGAAAAACAAAACAAACAAACAAACAAACAAACAAACAAACAAACAGACAAACAAACAAACAAACAAACAAACAAACAAACAAACATACAAAGCAAACAAACAAACAAACAGACAAACAAGCAAACAACAAACAAAAACAAACTACAAACAAACAAACAAAAAATCAACCAACCATCCAAAGCAAACAAACATATTACTTCGTATACAAACAACCAAACAAAAACACAGACAGAAAAATAAACAAAACAAACAAATCGGAACGTTGATACCGCTGCTCTGTGGACATCATCACCCCGTAGAGCCCTTGCCGTACAGATAGAGTTGCGTGAGTGAGTGCATATTTTACTATGCACATGATTTTTTAATGGGTCTTCTTTTGTCACCGAAAGTGTTCAAGCGCGAGTTGGCAAAATTCGACGCAAATCGACGAGCAGTCGGAATGCCGAACCTTCTGCGCGATAAAACTAAAGGCACGTGCCGAGGGCGGAGAAGGGACGACACCTGTGACCACGGCTTGTCTAGGAGATGAAACACAACAAGCAATGATAAAAAAAAAAACCCTGCACCGTGGCGGTGCCTGTGTAAGGTTGCTAGAAGAAAAGGAACCGCGTCTACAGTTAGCTTTAGGCTGCCATACAAAAGACAAAATAAGACGCAACATAAGGTGAATCTTAATGTATCCGCATGTTCCAAGCCTCGTCCACCCCGTGTGCACGTCACACCGCTCGCATCAGAGCAAAACCTCGATCCCTCAAAAAGAATAGCTGCCGCCAGGAATTTCAGCAGCAGGACGTTTATAATTGTCGTCAATGTGTGTACGCTGGTGGTCGGCGTCGGGAGCGGCGGTCGTACAATCCGGCTTCAGCGATCTCGAAAGGGATCCCTAATTTTTGCGGTAATATTAAATCAGACACTCGCATTCCCTCAAAATTAACGTTTTGTTGGCGTCAAAAGTCAAAAGCAAGCGCGTAAACGTCGTGGCAAGCCGGGCCTGCCTCCACCACACGCGGAAAAAAAAGAGAGAACCCGAAACTCACTTTTGTTTGTCGCGTCCACATGGTTTGCCAGCGTGGCAGGCCTCCAGCGGTAGACACAACTCGGCAGCACCGAACAAACCCATCTAGAGTGCACACCGCAAACATTCGGTCCTCGTCATCGCCCTCACCCGCGCCCCCCTTCCCTCCTCCGCCTCCTCCCACCACAACCTCGGCGGTCCTACCCCAGCCCCACCCCCGCACGCCGGTTGTTGACATGTGGGGCAACGGAGTGTTCGGAGTGACGGCGAAAGAAGTAGAGGAAGCCGCGGCGGCGGCCGCGGCGGCAGCAGCAGCGGCACCGGCGGGGTCGGACAGGCCTACGACCACTCCCGGCCCCTCCCAAGCACCAGACGAGTAAGCGTCTGCTCCGTCGTCGATATCAGCGGGGACGCGCCAGTCGCACCAAGTCGAGGTCGTGGGCCCTGTCGCCGCGGCCAACCGTACGCCTTTCCCCGTCTCATTATTTTCTCCGTCTAGACGGAGGCTACCGACCCCGTCTTCGTCGCCATCGCCACCACCACCGCCACCCGCTCCGGGGACGGAGTCACGCCCTTCCCCACCTTCTCCCGCCGGACTCTTCTCGCCCAGACACCCTTCCAGAGGTTCCGGGGTTGGTTCGCCGGCATGGACTGGGCCATTGACATCGCTGGGTGCACTACCGCCATCATCCCCAAGACCCCCCCCTCCCCCGCTGCCGCCGCCGCCACCGCCACCGTCAACCGTGCCCGTAACCACCGCTTCCCACGCCGACGGCAGTCGCTCCGACGAACGGCCAGTGGTATCGACGAGATCGAAAACCCGGGTCCCCGCGCGCCGCCTGCTCAGGCGCACCACCTCCGCCGCCCCCGTCTCGAGGCCTACCGCGACGTAAACTCCCGCGGCAGAAGCTTCCGGCCCCGGCTCTGGCTCCGGCTCCGACTCTACTGCTGCCGCCGCCGTTGTCGCCTCTGAATGGGAATCAGACGCCAGCCGACCGTCCCTAGCGCGAGGTTTGCTACCGCTATCAATACACCCGCGGCTATCGCTCCCTCCCGATTCGCCCCGCCCACTGGGATGCCCAACGGGGCTCCCATCATGGTCCTCACTATGATCAGAAGAATCGTCGGCGAGAGCTACGGCGGCGGCGGCGGCGGCAGTAGGGCGAGGGGTACCCTCAGCTTCGGTGCGAGGAGGAGCGGCAGCCGTCTCCGGGTAATGGACGATAGAGAGGCTCGTCACCGCGCCCCCCGCCCGTAGCTCCAGCAAGCTCCGGAAGTGAGGGTTCAGAGGCCTTAGCGTGTCTTGTTCGTCCAGCCGCTTTCGCCCGGACCGTCCGGACCACTCCTGCGGCTTGCTGTCGCTCGGGGAAGTCGGGCCTGGGGTTTGAACCTTCGAGAGGCGGTGATATTGGTCAAGGGGCGAGGGGGGGGGGAGGCTTGACGGTATAGTAGCGGCTGATCCTTTGGCCACCCGTACCGGATTGTAGGGTCGCTGCAGTGTAGGGGAACGGGGCGCGCGGGAGCTCAGGTGGCAAGCAAAAGAGCTGTGGATGATTGCGATTTTCTGCTTCAGAAGAACCACAAATCATTAACTGTAAAACACTACTAATACGTACCTGGTACTACTTTTGTACCCATGGTACATCACGACCGGCTACAATCTATACAGACCACCATTGCACGCACGCGGTACCGGAGGAAAGAAAATAATGCTCACGGTGTCCGGCGACGCTGTCCTCCCTCGGTCCTCCCAGCGCAACTCAGACGCGTCCGTCGACCGCTTGCCCCGTCTCCAGACTCCCCGCAAATCATCAGATGGTTTGTCCTCGTCCAGCTGCACCCCGGTTATATAGGCGAGGGCAGAAAATCGACCGAAAAGGCTTGATGTTGAGTTACGCGGTGTACAAGATGGTTGTGTAACGCTTGTGTAACGGTCTGGGAATACGTAGAGACAGCAGGCATGTTTCTCCCCCATCTAAGTACGCAACAACTGAAATCGACGTTGGTCATCGACGACGCGTCCTAAAAAAAGGCAGACTACGTGCGTGTTTTGCAACCGTGGCAACTCTCTGTTATCAGTCGCAGCCACGTTTTTACACAACACACGCTGGAGTGTGGTTGTCACCAAGGCCGACCAGAAGACGAGCACCGTCGCCTACACCGGCGCATCAGTGAAAAGCAAGGCACAGCCGGCGCTGCCTGATGCTATGAAAAGGTTACTCTCCGACTTCTCGACTCACGCGCACCGCCCACATAAACCCTGTGGGGGGAAGCAACACCCCGCAGGTAGTAAAATATGTCTCACGAGGGGGGGGAGGGGGCGTACTCATTTGTTGCTTGCGTTAGTCATTTGACCATTGACCACGCATCCCTTTCGAGACGGAGCACCGTTCCTACTCCCAGTAGAGACACCTCCAAAATTTGGGCGCTCATTACGTTTTTTCCATATATTACATGTCTCACGAGGGGGGGATAAATGGAGCGCTCTTCGAGAAGCGCTAAAGCGTTCCGGAGGCTCGCCCTATATGCAGGACGGGTCTGCACAACACATTGTACAGGTCTTGCGTGCTCAATTTCAACCTTGCACGTCGGTCCAGACCAACCCGACCCCAGGCCTACTCCTAACCTAATCCTAACCCCAACCCTTTTGGGGGCTCGAGGTCGGCAAGGGTAGTCGCGCGGCTCCGCCGCGTGTTTGGGTGGCATTTGTCCAAAACATCCGGACAGCCGAAAGGCCAGCCTCGGCCAATACGACCAACGACCTGCACAACTTTTTGTGCAAACCCGTCCTGCACACAGGGCGAGTCCGTTACGAAGGGTTTTCCTACATATATGTAGGCATGTTGGTTCGGGAGACCTGGCATTCACATCCAGCAAGCTCTTACCAGCCACTCTTCTCCAGTATGATCGAGCGCCAGACCATCCATCGGAGGAGTCGAGGGTCGTGACTGTCCCTCCGACGATGACGAGTGCGTGTCGCTGCAGGGGTGTTCGCCGGAAGGGGAAGTACCGCTGAATTTCCCCTCCCCTTCCGGGGGACGTTTATCCTCCGCCCCCGTTTCTTGTTCTTGTTCTTCTCTTTCGACGCTGTCTTCTGGGGTTACCTCGAGGCTGAGGGCGTGAATCCCTCCGTCCTTGGTCCCCATAATCACTTCCTGCCTAAAAGTTGCGATGCATCAATTCCGACGAGACCAACGGCGAGAGGTGAAGAAGATAGAAACAGGTCACCGGTTCTGCGCATCATACTTGCACGACGCCGACCGACCAACCGTCCGAGGAAACCGACCTACCGACCGAGATCCTACGCGCATACCTATTGTCTTCGTTGATGTCTGCTGCCGACAGAGAAAACATGTGCTCACCTCTTGTCTCCGTTGATGTCAGCTATGCAGCACGACGTCACGTTCCTCGGGCAAGGGATCGACCACAGAGGCTGCACACGCCCAGTTCCCGACTCGTCGTCCCACCTGCTCGCACGGGCGGGGCGAAGCGAAGCGATCGCGTCAGATGGCGGTGCCGCTCACCGCGTCGGTGCAGTAGTGTCGGCACAGCAGCAGTGTTGTTGCAACGGTCACTGGCCACTGCTGCATGTACAGCAGCGGTGTTGCAGCGGTTGCTGGCCACTGCTATGTCTACAGCAACGTCTACAGCAGCAGTGTTGCAACGGCTGTTGGCCACTGCTACATCTACAGCTGCAGTGTTGCCACGGCCACGGGCCACTGCTAAATCTACATCAACAGTGTTGCAGCAACCACTGGCCACTGCTTCATCTGCAGCAACAGTAGCAGCACACAGCACAGCAGTAACAGCTTCACCGCGGGCGAACAGACCCTGCAATTCGCAGGGGGTGCGCTCCGACGGCAAGTCAACTCCCCCTCCCCTCTCCGCCCTCCTGGTCTTCCTCCGTCGCTGGGGCACACACATAGAACTGCCAAGGCGCTGCGAGTAATTCTCCGCGCAAAATATGCCGCTTCAAGGAGGTACGAGTCGTACCAGCTGCGAGTGATTGTCCGCGCACACTTTGCCTCTTGAAGGAGTTACCTTCGTATGTATGTCGGAGTTACGTTACGTCGATCGGAGGTTCCTTATGTCTGTTGAAGCTGCCTTTTGTCGGTCGGAGTTACGATATTTTGGTCGGAGGTCGGAGTTACCATATTTCGGTCGGAGGTACCTTATGTATGTCGGTGGGAGTTATCTGATGTCGGTCGGAGTTACCTTATATCGGTCGGAAACGCCTGATGTCGGTCGGAGTTACCTCCATGTCGGTCGGAGTTACAGTATGTCGGTCGGAGTTACCTTACGTTGGTCAAGAAGATACCGTACGTCGGTCAAGGAGATACCTTGTGTCGGTCGGGGTTACCTTACGTCGGTCGGAGTTACCTTTTTTCAGTCGGAGTTACCTTACGTCGGTCGGAGTTACCTTATGTCGGTCGGAGTTACCTTATGTCGGTGGGAGTTACCTTATGTCGGTCGGTCTGATGTTGAAGATGTGACACACGCCCTCACCCGTGCAGGCGATCAGCTGCTGCGTGTCGCTGTGCCCCAGCAGCAGCGTGCCGAGTCCGAGCGTCGACAGCGTCCCGAGCCCTGAACACGGAGAGCGAACGGACGAGACCAGCGTTTAGGAAACACACTAAGCACCAAAACACCAAACACATCAAATGCCAAATACATCAATACTAGAGCTGTGATTCGGTACGACTTAAGTCACCAACTAGTTATTAGTCGGACTAATAGTCGTTTTCCGAAGGTGCCAACTATCCGACTTGTTTGGTTTCCATCCATACCTGTAGGAAGGACTGCTTAATGTGGGAACGCATTTTTTCATTTTTGGGCGCGCCCTCCTCTGCCGGGGGGGGCTAATTTGGCTCGCTTCGCTCGGGTGACTTAAGTCGGCAAGTCGGCTGGCCATCAGCTGGATTCGCCAGCCGACTTGCCGACTAAAGTCAGCTAGTTGGCTACCGGCAGCTCCCGATTAGTTATTAGTCGTGAAATCCTGCTGACTCACAGCCCTATCAAACACCAAATACATCAAATTTTAAGTACCAGGTACATTAGAGGGAGTGCAGATCATTTCCCCAGCAGGAGTGTCAAAGCTTACGTTGCACAGCGGCGGTCAGTACAGTTCCCGTAGCTGGTCTTTCGTAGATGTTGGAAGGAACGAGCGGGACGGAAACAGATACCAGGGGCACTTGCTCGGTAAATACCCTACCCACGTCTTCGGTAAGGCTTGGTACGGCCCCAATACCCCACCGAACACTCCGGCAAGGTTCGGTACGAACTCGATACCGGTACCCGACACTCCGTTAAGTTCGGCACGATCTCGATACCAGTACCCGACACTTCGAAAAGTTCGGCACGACCTCAATACTCAATACCGATACCCGACAGTTCGGTAAGGGTATATACTGGGGGTATTTACCCTACCGAAGTGGTTCGGTACGACTTCAATACCGGTACCCCACACTTTGGGAAGTTCGGTACGACCTCAATACCGGTACCCGACACTTCGGTAAGTTCGGTACGACCTCAACACCGGTACCCGACAAATCGGTAAGGTTCGAAACGACCTCAATACTAGTACCCGACAGTTTGGTAAGTTCGGTACGCCCTCCAAAAATACCCTCGGTACAGCCGAACATACCCTTGGAAATATCGTACTACGTACGTAACCCTTTTGGAGCCCGCTGCAGTTCTCACAGCCCTCGACACCGGCACCTATCCCTGACCCCATCCCTAATCCTAACTCTAACCCCAACCCGAAACGCACCCGGGGATGACTGATAAATATCCCCGTAGTCGCGATTCAAATCTCGCCTACGAGGGTATGTATTTATAATCATGAGCCATAACTATAAAGTTTGTTCTGAACACGAAAATCATGTTCAAATTGATCATGTTGCACTCCGGCACCCTGCTACTATTTAATACCTGGTAGTATACTTGGTAGGCGATATCGTATATCCTCACCCGAAGCTGTTAGGTAGGCCCCCACCGTAGGATGTCCCGCCTTGAACACCACAATCGTCCCGTCAATGCCGCCGACGGCCACTTCTATCTCAGCCCTGGGGTCATTGTCAACGTCGCCCAGCAGCACCGCCGCTGACCCGGACACTATCGGGGCTCCCTCGAATACCGTCGTTTGCTGCTGTGTGAAGCACACCGATCTCGCCAAGATGTCCCTCTCTTTAGGTATGGCCTTGCTGCTGCTGTTGACGCTGCGACGCTTCTGCTGCGAATACAGTGGCGTCATGTCTTGGCAATACTCTTGTGCTTATTTCTTGGAACTTGCACAGCAAGCATCAGCAACAGTAGAAGCTGCAACGCTGCAGGGCGCAGGCTGGAGTGGTTTTTGGCTCGTTCTGGCTATCTCTTGAACATCCCGTGGTCCCACAAAGGTATGGCCTCCCAACTCTCCACCACTTACCTCATTTGAGAATTTACGTTTCTTTATCGATAACATCTGCACACGTGGTGACGTGTATTGCACTTGCTAACGACCAGATGGTGAACCGCAACCTTGTCATGTCACTCTTTGGCCTACCCTCCCAAAAACCAAGGTAAATCCCGGTTGCACTTCGAATCGAATCAGGATCTCACAACGGCCACCAGCTGCACCCAAACGCAACAACATATGCGAGCTGCGAGCTGGGCAAAAATCATAATTGCTTCGACTGAAGCAAAACGGAATCTAGCACTTTTGCAGCCCATGACAGCGAGCCACGAGAGAACTATCCGGAGCCTGCACCACGACACCTTTTACCCTGCTGTACTGTGAAACGCACAAGGTGGGTTCTAAGCGCAGCATTTCCCGTAGCTTGGTCAGTTCTGTCGTGTTTCCGCCTCACAGTATTTTGGCGGGCTAGATCTCCTGCTTTGAGACGTTCGGTGGGGAAGGGGTGGAGGCAAACCCGCATGCCCGGACCACCGCTCTCTCCTCCAGGCACTAGCTGTAGCCTGGCGAGAGGAAGGCAGAGCCCAAAGTGGCCTAATGCACCCGCTTGAGCTGATGTTGGCCTCGGTGGTTTGGTGTTGCCACGTCTGTGCCGCAGCTGTGATCCCTCTGATCGTCCGATGAGCCGATCTGCGATGAGCCTGCTGTGCTGTAGATCTCGGGTGAAAGGGGGGGGCGATCTCTTGATGCTTTCGTTCGAATCTGTGCCCCCCCCCCGTTGCGCTGTAGCCCCCAGCAACTATAGGAGCGACGCTGGCAAGCAGGCAAGGGTTGCGTGCTCTCATTGATCCTTTTTTTCTGTCTTCCTGTCTTCATAGCACCCAGATGCCTGCTAAGCTCGCGTTGCGCCAATGTCGATCTGGCCATATTTTGGTACTGCTGCTCCTTCTGCCGCACGCTGCCTTGCTTTATTCTTTATTCATATTTTGTGCAAAATTCTGGGTGGTCTTTTGGTTCCATTTCGTTTCTTCTTCTCCTTCTGCTTATCATTCTTGATTGGAGCACCAGCTGCCGGAGAGATACCCGTACGAGGCACCACAGCAGCAGTACAGAGTACTATACGGCAGACCGCTGTCGATTGTTGAAGCCCTAAGCGGTAGCTGCGCGTTGCCTGGTCGCGGCACGCCCGATTTTTGCACTTCGCAATATTTACAATAAATAGTGCACTGCTGCAGCCCTACCACCACCTTATTTTTTCTTAATGATGTCATCTCATCCATTGATCGGTGTCGGTGTTTTTGTTTTCCTGCCCTGTGTTTCCGCGCCTGTGCTGTGAAAAATAATATTCTGGACGATTCCCCTGCGCGATTTCATCATTTCGTATACAATTTAGACTACCTCTGAGATTCCATGGATTTTGTACGTGAAAGTGCAGTAGGTCCTTTTGTATACGCCATTTTTAATACGTGCGCAAGACTGTTGAGCTCGACTGAACACAGCACACAGACAAGACAGTTCTCGGTGTGGGCTAACATGCAAAATGCCCGCCACCTGCAATCACTCCGATTTCCGATTACCTCCTCAAATCGACAGCGCTTCCTGCCTTCTCTTCTCTAACCCGTGCTCCTGTTGCAACCCACTCCCTTCCTTCGACATCTTGCTTCCTGCAATTGATTGCACATTATTGCACATTGCAAACCCAGCAAGGGCGTCTTTTTAAGAACATCGAGCACCAGAAGAACAATAACTACTGCCAGAGGGGCCCCGGGGCTCAGCCATTTTCTCAGCTATAGCTTGGGCTATGCCTTTGACGCGAAAGCAAGCATGGAGAAGGGTGCGCGTCAGACAAGAGGTGGGTGTTTTCCTCCTTTTTTTCGATATAACTTTCGTGCCCAGTAGTATGATAAGAGCCTGCCTGGTACTGCTGTTGTATGAAAACCCAACCGACCGACAATTGTCGTTCGCTGCTCTCGGCCTGCCGAAGTGTTGGTTGGATGTTGTCCACCTGTATTTGTTTTTGCCCGCCATCTGGCTGGATGGCAGATGGCAGGATGCAGAATGCAAAGATGAGTCACGTCTCATGTATGTGGCAGCCCATATCATACAGCCCACTGATGTCATCCACTCAGTCTGTCAACCTCGTTCCAAACTTTAGTATCAAGGATGCCCGGTGACGGTCTAGTTTTAGTGGGGACGTTTATAGTAAAAGTGAGATTAAAAATATATACATATATATTTCTAGTATATATATATAGCCGGTCGCCCCGGTGGTCAAGTGGTTACCCTCGAAGACTACTAAGGTTGGAGTCAGGGGTTCGAATCTCGGTATGGATATGTTTATTTCTGAGACACCTACTGCCGAGAGCGCTTCATAGCGTGGGTAAGCACAGTTCGACGCGAGTCGATGAGGGAAGAAAGTGCTGAATTCTTGCGATAAAAATGAAGGCGCGTATCCTAGTGGGGAGGGGGGAGACGAGCCTGCTAAGTGACCCCGGATCTGAGTTACGACTAGGGAGGGAGAAAGAAAAAGAAGTGCGAAGATAATACCTGGTATAATAGATGGGATGAGCAAAAAAAAAAGAAAAATTGCCGTCCACTTTTTTCTTGCAGTCATAGCCAGTACCTGGTACCAGGTAGCCGTCAACCGACATTGTTTTTTTTTTGTATCACTTTGACTTACGACCAGGTTCTGGACAAGCCATCGATTTTCTTTGAATTTTACCATTAAATAACTCAAATCAGTTTAATGTGAAGAACACACACATACACAGTTGGGATTTCCGCAAGTTAATTTTTAGCACAAAGAAAAAGTCTCTATTGATACGAGTACGTACGAGTATGCACTCGGGGGGGCGAACCAGCGAAATCGACCTGTGTGGTCACGAAATTAACCCACTATTAATAGACCATCGGGGATGCCGACTATGGTACCTAGTACCAGGTAGCCGTCAACCGATATTTATTTCGGTGTCGGTCATGATGTGTTTAGTCGTTTTTGTGGCCGACGACGCTTCAACGCTCGATGCACTCGCTCGCCCATGTTGCATGTTGCATGCTTCCGTACATGTACTGACGGTGTATATCCGACTTTGTGCAATCAGGCGGCTGTTCGTCTCCGCAGCAGCAGCAGCCACTGTCTCTCTCTCTCACTCACTGATATTGATAGATGCCATCTGGCAGCCAATGTTCGTCCAGTGCAGAGTGTTCTGTTACTAAGTGGGACCACATATACGTACACACATCGACAGCTGTTGAGGGATGTATGCACCTGCTGGGCTCTGACTGCAACGCTAATTATGTACCAGGTACTAGTTGTACGAGCACATGGTATATAGTACTAATAGCTCTTTTGCTTGGCAGGAGTTTATTTTCTGGCGCGCGTGCTCGTACGTTTTGAAATCACGAGTACTGCTGCTGTAGTCTACCAGGTATTAAAAATACAAAGCCTAGAATACAAACGTGCTTTTTTTTTTAGCCCATGTATTATCTTCGCACTTTTACTTTCTCCTTCTGCCTCCCTAGTCGTAACTCAGATCCGGGGTCACTTAGCAGGCTCTTCCCCCCCCTCCCCACTACTGTACGCGCCTTCACTTTTATCGCGAGAAGAATTCAGCACTTTCTTCCCTCGTCGACTCGCGTCGAATTGTGCTTACC
>JAYJMJ010279529.1:0-11852 GCA_036873875.1 Laminaria ephemera
TTGCCGTGGTGTTGCAACGGCAACGCCATGACAACGCATAGTATTGCCGTGGTGTTGACACAGCAGCGCCATGAAAAGCCATGGCAACCCGTGGTCATGCCACGGCAATGCCGTGACAACCCATGGCGTTGCCGTGGCAATACCACACGATACCATGACAACCCATGGCATTGCCATGTTGCCAAGGCAATGCCATGACAACCCATAGTCGTGTCACGGCATTGCCGTGGCAACCCATAGTATTGCCGTGGTATTGCCACGGCAATGCCACGACAACCCATGGCAATCCATGGTCATGCCACGGCAACGCCATCAAAACCCATGGCATTGCCGTGGAAATATGACGGCCATGCGATGACAACCCATGGCATTGCCATGTTGCCACGGCATTGCCGGCATTGCCATGTTGCCACGGCAATGCCATGGCAATGTCATGGCAATATCACAGCACTATCATGTCAATACCACGACAATACCCATCGCACACCATGGGCCAAGTTCATGGCAATGCCATGGTAATTACCATGGCACACCATCGACCAAGTCCATGGCAATGCCATGGTAATTACCATGGCATGCCGTGGCAATTAGGCCCATGAAGTACCATAGCATTGCCATGGCATTGCCACGGCATTGCCATCAAACATCATGGACATGCGTGGAGACCGTGGTGTCGCCATGAAATGCCATGAACACCCATGGTGTCGCCATGGCCATGCCATGAGTTGCCATGGGCGGTCATGGCAAATGCCATGTCAACCCATGAAAAATTCAAATAATGTACATCACCCTGCTGCGCGCCGGCCGTAGCACCTCGTGAGTGGCGGGGCTACGGTAAGATGTCTGTAAGTTGTCGTCCTTTTAAGGTAGGCAAACATGGGTTTGGAGTTCGTATCATATCTGAATCTGTATACTGTGCTTGATATTTGTTTTTGTTTTCCACCAATTTAGCTTCTGAGTTAGGCGCACAGGAACCTACGGTTGAGCCCGGCTGTTTGAGCTAGCCGTGGTCGCAGGCGCCTTCCCTTCTTCCCTGCAGTACATGGTTGGAGTTTTTTTCTCGCAGAGGGTTCAGCACTTCCATACGGGAGGGGCAGTAATTCGTTTTTTCAATGCCTAGCGATAGTCTGTTTAATATTTTATTTGCCTTCCAACGATGTGTAGTGCACAATTCATTGTGAACGCAAAAGCTGACGCAATGCGCCAAATACTACCACTCTCACCCAATCCATCCTCCTTCCCTGCGTGTACTCCCTTGAATAGTACATCGCTTTTATTTATTGTTATATACTACCAGGTATGTTTGCCATCCTCTAATATGCAGCAGGAGCTTCAACGCTGATCACTCCTCAAATATCCCCAGAAAGAATAGGTAGTCCATGGTGTAAGTAGGTCTTCAGTAAATATGACATTTTGGCGTTTCACGGCGTCTGAAACTGGTTTCGTTGTATCTGGTCTGTTTGTAAAAACGAAGGCGGAGGAGAACCACCCTGCGTCGGCGGCGGCGACCTGCGAACGAAAGGGACGACGGTGGGGCTTGGGATATCTGTTGGGGACGCGTGCTCCGATAGAGGTACGATAGAGGTAGCAATTTTTGGCTTCTTCTTTTTTTTCTGAATGACGGGGCTCCTTAACCCAAACTCGTCGGAATGTCATCCTTGTTTTGCAACACGAATGACACATTCTACGATAGAGGTGCACCAGTTTTTTTCTCTGAGGCTCCTCACTTGAAGAGCGCTGAACCTCGCCCACAAACTGATTTTGAGTAAAAACTGAAAGTGCAACCCGATGAACAAACCCATGGCCTACGTATACAAAAAAAATCAGATTTTAAAACATGAATGGCATTCCGACGATTTTGGGATAAGGAGCCCCGTCATTCAGAAACAAAAAACGCCGAGAAGTGCTATCTCTATCGCAACACGCGTCGAATGTGTTTTATATTATACCTACTGTAGGCCATGGATTTGATCATCGTCGGGGTGCACTTTTCAGTTTACTCAAAATAAGCTTTTGGGTGTGAGGTATGGAGCTCCTCAAGTGAGAAGCCTCAGAAACAAAATGAGGCACCTTTGCCGTAGCATGTGTCTGGGATTCACGGGAAATTCACGTAGACAAGGAATATATGTATCCAAATGACGTGCGCACTATAGCAATAACAGTTAGTGTGATGCGGTGTTTGACGCGTCTTACGATAGAGGTAGCACGTTTTGGGTAAAAACGTTTTCTGAAGGAAGGGGCTCCTTAACCCCAAATCATCGGAATTTCACATATATTTTTTGCGACAATTTTCGTTGAATACCTAGTCCATGGGATTGTTCATCGGGTAGCACTTACATTTTTCCCGAAATCAGTTTTTGGGAGAGGTATAGAGCTCCTCAAGTGAGGAGATGAAGAAACAAAAGGTGCACCTCCAATATAGCAGGCGTCGTTTACACGGGCTGTCTGTGCTTGCCGCCTCGAGGGCGGGTGCCCTGAAGCCAATGAGTGGAGTCTCCCTCCCGTGTGAGCATGCATGCCCCCGCGGATTTTCTGTCTGCTGGAGAATAGTAGGCCGTCCGTAGCAGCTACAATGGAACAGATGTGTGAGGCGAGGTAAACAGTGTAGAAAGGGGTTGCTGTGGTAGAGATGGCTGCTGCCATTACAGTCGTCAACTTTAAGTCCCCCAACGAGCATTTGGGTTGTTTTATTGTCATGCAGGACGTTCGTCTGTTAGGGCTATGCCTCGCAATACGGTTCGCTTCCCGTTCGCCCATCGTATATATACATATCCCGTGGTATATCTTGGTTTTTATTAGTTTTGCTTCGGATGTTTGTCTGTGATCGACGTCGAAGCTCATGTTGCATACCGTCTCCCTCGAATATGGAAAAAAATTAGTGTCTTGAATTAGTGTGGATTGAATGTCGGAGGACGAACATAATCGGAACGTACTTCGTATAATCGTTATTGTTTTGGCGGTGTCTGAAAAACGGGCATTCCGTCTTCTCCTGTTTTTTGTCGATGTGTAATACCCTTATAGACTCAGGAGCGCGATCCGACATCAGCGGCGGCGACTTTCGAATCGGAAACTCGAGGGGGGACAACGACGGACGAGCGTCGCGGTGGGATGACAGCGTCCGCGGTGAGCATGAGATTTTGCAACCTACGTCTTAACGCATGCTGTGATACGCGTGCACCTGACCATTGTGATGCTCCACTCCTACTTAATATAACCTCACATAAGCAACTGTTGGCGGGACCTCCGCATGAGGCGTGTGGTGCGCGGGTTTAGATTACGCCAGACAGCTCGCAGGAGAGGAAAGCGTAAGGCGTGTGCTGCGTGGGTTTCAGTTCGTGAGAGATTATTTAAGAAAGGCAAGTTGTGTTGGTTGTCGGTCTTGTCCGAGAGGACAGGATGAGGCGGAGAAGAGAAGGAGGAGGAGTGACATAGTGTGCGGGCAGCACCTTTGTCTCAGCGCGAACGAAGCAAAACGAATCAAGAACGCCCTGATCAGCAAAAAACAGTCAACGACGACCCTTTGCTTTCGTTCGTCGGTTTGGGTCTTTCCAGAGGTTCTATTCTGAATTCGTCATCTATGACACGGCAGTTGATTGTGCCGCATATCTAGCACAGTAAATCGGCATTTGAAAAACCTCACTGCTTGTAATGCCTCAGTGCCTTGTGCTACAGTGACCTACCCGCTACAGGAGACTGTATTAGCGATCAGCGCCCCGGCGGGCTACTGGCTGCAGCTGGTAGCAAAGTAGCTACCCTAAATATACGTATATCGATTTCTCACAAACGTCTATTTAACCGGATTATTACTGGAACAGTTGGAGTTTTGGGATTACAGCATCATAGATGTAGACTCTGCTGTCATCGTAGGCATGTTCGTTATTTGCTCGTGCGTAGGTTCAACCATGGAGAGTGTTTAAACACAACAAGCTGAAAATGTGCAGTCTGAGTTAGGGGACGCCCGAATTTTTCTGCCGCTCTGAAGCGGTCGTTGTTGCCGATTTGGTCATTCGGAGAGCAGCAGCGCCACCAGGGTTATATCAGTTACATAGCGGCCTAATGCAGCAGACCGACCGTATCCGCGCTGACCGCGTTTCACTCAGGACGATGCTACTACTGACACTGCCATCGCTGCGCTGGCGAGCCTAAAGGAGGAGATGGACCTCGAGCGGGGAGCGATGATATTGGTTGCAGCCGAGCTGAACATATGCAAGGGGTCACCATGTATGACACTACTGTGGTTGATCTGTTTCCGTCGTCTTTGTTAGCTGATTGTACGCCTACTACTGTATATCTTCGTGTATGATTACTGTGGTTCTTGATGGATGTATGTGGCATCAACAGTTTGCGCGACACTGGTTTTACGTGGGCAGTAGCTGTCATTTTTGTGACAAGCCAATAGGGCAATGGATGATCAAAAACGGTATATCCCCGCCGTTTTCAGCCAAACGGGGAGTAAGGAAAACGGGCTCGCGGGAGGTGTCAGCTCGTGTCTACACCTGTCTCAAACTCAACAGAACACCTTGCCGAATCTTGGGACTACTTACATACATTTAACAGCACCTCGTTTCCACATAAGCAGACATTTTCACCTGCGTTATGCATCAGACCTACACAGAGCCAAACATCAAAATACGCATTCTGCCGTGCACATGGTACTGGTGTTTGTTGGGAGGGACGGGGGTCATGACACACGCTTTTCTCTTGCTCATTATTACCATAGAACACGTTCCTCTGGCAACCCCCCCTGACCGCGATCTCGATGGTATTCCAATCCCAGTTCCCGCATTGATTCGCTGTGTCGCTGTTGGTGTTGTCACGCCTTGCGCAGGGCTGAACTGCTGGCAGCTGTCAAAGATATCAAGGAGGCTGAGGCAGAGGCCGCACAACGAGAGGAAGAGGCGGAGGTGAGTAGGTGCATGGGGGATAAGAATATGCATACACCTACATCGCGCTCGCACGAGGTGGAGTATTCCTCATTACATGCTAGTAAAGACCATTTAAAGAAACGGTATATTTTCCAGCTGTAATATATTGGTATGATATACTTCCTCGTCGTCATAACAAAAGGTAAAAGTCTTTGGAAGGTGTTGTTTTTTCGCCCTGAACTAGCACCCGTTCAGAAGCTGCAGCAGGAGTCCTAATCGTTAGACAGCAAGAATAACGAAGAGTACGAGGGATGAGGCACAAAACAGTAACGTCCGTTCATTCCGAACCGACTATGTGTCCAACCATGGAGAGCGTTTGGCGGCATATGTTGGGAATTTGATTCTAACTTCGAATTAGAATATAGACGTTTGCACGCCCGATACCCCAACTGTTTAGAGGTTGGCCAAGTCTTGTCAAGCGACAATATTTACCCGGTTACGATTGCCATTACGTTCCGGAGACAATACGCTTGAAAATCACGTTGGGCTATGTTGGAATTGAAAGTAGAAGGACTAAATTACTCCTGATTGCGTTGCCCGTCGTGGCATACCATTTTTGTTGTTGGCATACCATTTTTGTTATTAGACCTCAAGACCCACCAAGGGGTTGTCCGGCGCCTACGATGCCCGTCATTGGATACCGGTTTTGTTGCTAGACCTCAAGACCACCATCATTTTGTCTGTCCAGATCCGAACGTGGTACTACACGAGGGACACCGAGGACGACCTCCACAACGGGGGAAGATTCCGAATGGAGATGACGCGGACCGGTGCCGACGGGAACACAACCGAGGTCCTGTATATCGACAACACAAAGTTTGCGAGGCCGGACTCTTATCATCACACGGGTTTCAGGATCCTCAAAGGCTGCCCGAAGGTAGTATGTACAAAGGTATAATATACATATACTACAGCAGATCTGTCAACAGACCCCACCTATCCCCCAGACCGCTATCTAGGGACCAAGAGGCCTCGTTGGGAAAGTGCTTAAGTGTGCAGAAGTCATTCTAGCGCCCGTGGTTGGGAGTTCCATGGAAATAGCTTCCGGGTACAGTTCTAAGCACAGCGACTTGGAGTATATACCCAACTACAGCGACCTACTGTAGAGTATTTCCGCGCACATCGACTTATGATAGAGTCTTTTCAAGCTCAGCGACCTAGAGGTTTTCCAACGCACACCAACCTAGAGTATATGCAAGCACAGCGCTGCCTGGAGTACACCCAAGCACAGCGACATATAGCATCTCCATGCACACCAACCAAGCAGTGGCATTTGTTTGGTAATAGAGTCAGGGTTAGGGCTAGTCTGAGTAAAAGGGAAAACACTACACGTAGGATCTAATGGAAATAGTTATGGAAGTAGTATACGTGAAAGTAAGTGCATGTAGAAGTCAATTGAAGCTCGTAGAAGAACATGTAGAAAATGAAATACTTTGGAAGTGCACGGAAGCCAGTCACAGATAATACGGCTCCAAGCTTCCAATCGAAGTGACTTTTCCACTATTTCCATAGAAGCTTCCGCGGAAGAACATGAAGGAGATGGAAGCACATGGAAGCTTCCTTTGAAGTAAATGGAAGCGGTGGAAGCTCTCACTGCTTCCACAGAAGCTCCCATTGCTTCCACAGAAACTTCCATGTACTTCCATGGGAGCTTCCACTACTGCCACGGAAGCTTGCAAGGAAGTAAATGGAGGCAACGCAAGCTCCGGCTACTTCCATGAAAGCTTCCACTACTTTCACAGACGCTTCCATGGAAGTAGTGGATTCTTCCATGGAAATATAGGAATATTCGATGTAGGTAGATTGAAGTAGTGGAAGACGCCGTGGAATTGCCATTGGAAGCTTCCGTGAAAACGTCCACCTGGAATATTCCACTTCCACTTCTGTGGAAGCTTCTACTGCTTCCATGGAAGCTTCCGCGAATTTTCTCACTACTTCCATGGAAGCTGCCACCACTTTCATGGCAGTAGCTTCCGTGGACGTCCGACTACTTCCTTCCATGGAATCTTCCACCACTTCCACGGAAGCTTCCGCTACTTCCATGGAATTCCACCAGTTCCGTGGAATCTTCCACAACTTCCATGAAAGCTTCCATCTGCTTCCATGGAAGCTTTCATCTACTTCCACGACAAAAAACAACGATGTACAAGACCAGTAGCTAAATACTAGCTCACTACGCTCCGGCCTCATGGTGGTTATTGGGCGGCCTCCTGCGTCTCTAAAATGACCCAGCACCACAGTACGCGGAAATACTTAAGAAATGTAGGCTCAACGTTAATACGCACCAGGTAACAACGTAGTTTCTTAATATCGATATGAAGGTAGGACACAACCTGCTTTACATAATTGGGGCTGGTCAAACTAAGGGTTTCCGAATTTGCGTCGCGTACGGGTATTTTGTCTCAAGCAGGATAATTAATTTTCGTTTTTTTTATTTCCAGCCCAACTCGTGACAGGTTTTACCCTCGGCAGCCTTCTGAACAAGTCAAGGATGTCCTCCCTTCCGCGCCCCCGAGATAGTGATTGCCTTCATTTGTGTCCCGCATGCTACAGAGTTCAGCACTCACACTGTCCGTCGAATGTTATCTGTGTTTGCTTGCTGTACTATTATTGTAAATACCCCGCATCATCAGGAGGAGGAACGTGAGCTCAGCACGTTTCGGTGCACAAGGAAGTCTGGCTCGGAACAACACGTGGAGATCACGGGTATGAAGCCAAACACCTCGGCGCTGTGGTTTCTTGGCGTGGGACACGACAAACGCCAGATTTTTTCGGTTGTACAGTCGCCATTGGTTGGGTTGTTCAACAAGGCTGCGGCTAACTGGCTAAATGCCCCCCCCAGGCGTTCTACTTGGTAAGCACAGCAGCAGCAACTAACGAGTGCGCGTCCACTCTTAAGCTAGATCACCAACAATTCGTTCAAGACCGACGCAATCAAGAGTTTATTTTTTTGGGGAGATCCGGGTGGTCGGACGGGACACGGAAATTCAGTCACGCGAGTCTGAAAATGAGCGCCCATTTGTTTGCGCCGTCGTAAAGTAGAGCCTCGCTTCGTTCGTACTCAATTCACTACTATTTTTCGTGATTCGGGGAGACGATACAGGTACGGGTATCTGACACACGGTACGGTAAAGGTGAACCATTTTTTTTCTGAAGCTCCTCACTTAAGGAGCTTCACACCTCACCCAAAAACGTATTTTGAGTAAACTGAAAGTACAACTCGAGGACCAAACCCATGGCCTAGGTATAGAAATAAATACATTTTGCTAAACAAGAATGACATTCTGCCGATTTTGGGTTATATGGAGCCCCGTCGTTCAGAAACAAAATTGTCAAAAAAAATGCTACCTCTATCGTAGCGTGCGTCATCTGTATATGTAATACTGATACTATTAATATAGCTAAGTATTTCTATCGGGTTTCAGGGAGACGATATACTTTGTATCGCACACCCAGCGTTGTTTTTTGTTTACTGCCAAGCACGTTTCGTTTCAACCCTCCCCCCCCCCCTCTCTCGTTGTCGTTGCCACAGGGTGGTGACGCCCAACCACGAAGTGAACGCAGTTTTCGCAGGATTGGCGTGGAAGGACCACTACACCGATGTTCGCTTCGAGTGGAGTGGCGCCCACGGGGAAAGGGTCAAGATCGTCCGCCCTGTGGGCGCCGGGAATGTCGAGTTCGTGACGTGGGATGACAACCTTGGAGAGTTCTGCAGGGATGGCAACAGAGACGCGGCCGCAGTTTTCATGTTTAAGAGGCTGTCTCCCAACACCGCGAAAGGGCAACTGTAGTACAGAGGGCACCCGCTCTTGAGAAATTCGATCGTAAGAAACTGAGGCTCGCTTTCCCACGATAAATAAGAAATTTGACCTAAGAAACGGATCTCAGGGTCGGGTGCCATACTAAATTCCGTATAATACCCAATACTATCCTGTGCTCAAGGGTGGCGACAAAATCGGAAACTGAGCCTCGACGCAAAATTGATGTTTCTTACTAGCGGGCGCCTTCTGTATCGGAGTCGGGACGCGTGCTGCGATAGCGGTAGCTAATTTTGGCCAAGACGTTTTCAACTGACGGGTCTCTTCAACTGAGAAATTATCCAATGTTATTATATCGTTCGAAGACTTTGTGGGTTTTACTAAATATTTTCGTTACACTCTGTAGACTTCCTATTACGGAGGGCCATAGTAATCTAGTAATCAGGACCGAATATGATTAGTAAAAACAGTGTAATATATAGGTTTTTCTGTGTATCGTGTAGGTCCTAATTACTATGGAGGGCCATAGTAATCAGGACCGAATATGATTATTAAAAATAGTGTAATATATAGGTTTTTGTGTGTATCGTAGGTCCTAATTACCATGGTCCTCCGTAATAGAGCATGGTATTGTTCATCATGTTGCACTTTCACTTCCTCTCAAAGTCAGGATGGTTCCGAACCGAAGCGTGATTCCGTGGTTCCGTTTGTTTCCCTGCGCATACATCCGGACCAGTTCGGTTCGGTTCGGATCTCGCTGGTTCAAACTCCTATTGAGCAGTTCGGTCCGGGCTCAGCAAGTTCCTTGCGAGCACTTAACCTAGAAAATAACTCTCCAAACCAACAGTCGAAAAGTCTGTTACGTTAATTTTTTCGAGTGCCCTCTAGTTCGCCACTAGGGGATTCCCCTCGAATTTTCAATTGTCGGGATTCCCAGTCGAGGACACATCCTGCGACGCCCAAATGGCCATAATTCGTCACTTTTTGCTTTACGAAGTTTGAGCTGTTTTGACGCCGCCGGTGTCTAGTTGTGCTGGTGAATATGGCCTGCTTTTCGTATTCAGCTTGTTGCAAAATAGCAGTTTGAACTTCAGTTTCCTGCGTTGTTGCATGGAAAATACATCCATCGGTCACTTTGATTTCCCCCTGTCCTCGTGGTTCTTGCAATATGTCACCTCCATTTCTTCCATCCACCGCCATCAAAGAAAGTCTCTAAAGGACATCAAGTATTATGGTGGTTAAATAAACTAGTCAGCGTGCAAACATTTATTTCATTCAATCTGCTATCAGTTTTCAATTTCATTTTTGCTGTTCGGTTCGGTTCCGACCGAACCCACTAGAATCGAACCGAATCGTACGGCAAGGAAACCAGTACTACTTCCCTCTCGTAAGTACTTGATTTCAGTATGAAGTTATGTTCGCGGCTCCGATCCACAACAGTTCTTCAGGAGATGGAAATATCACGGATCGGTTCGGTTCGGAAACACACATACATGCAATGTTGTCCACGAAGTATGAGTCAGTTCGGTTAATGCGTCCGACAGCGATAAAACTCTACTACCAGAAAAAATATTAACACAACAACAACAAAAAGGCGGAACTTAGCGCTATGCCATCAACGCCCATGTGCCCGTACATGCCTGCGGCCCGAAGAATGAGCGAAGCCAGCGTGTGCGGCCCAATGTCAGCGACGGGCACCGACCATGACAATGCCGTAGGACCACAACCACTCTACCACAAGAGACTGCGTGTGTTTAGATCGATGGCCTGTGCGAAAATTCTGAATGATGTGCGCGTACCGGCGGTGCTTGTCGAGATACGGAAGTACGGTACGAGCGAGCGTCGATCCCAAGATGAGGGTGTTCGAGTGGGTCGCGTAGCGTGCTGTTGCTGCCGTTGCTACCGCCGAGGACACGGTGGCTGCCGCCTGGTGTGTATGTTACGAATCGTGCGTGACAGTTACAAGTTCTACGGTTACAGAGGAAGAGGGGCTTCGTATTCGCAGGGGACGCGTCTGATGCGGCCCCTCCCTTGGTTGTACGTGGGATGCTTTTACTCACAACCTTCCAACCTACCAGGTACCTTCCTTCCCACTTCTTCAGTCATCGTCTATCGTCCTTGGGAATAAGCAATCAGTTACCATCTATCTGTCCATCCCTTGCTGGGAGACCTCCCCTGTGCACCTGTGCACCGGAAGCCTGCTCGGCTTCCCTCAGAGACGTGCGAGCGCACCTCCGGACTTCGGTCGAATCGCCCCTTTCTGAGGTTTTTAGTCATTGTTCTATCACATGCATGTTACAGGCAGGCATGTTCATCCTGCCAGACTGGTAGACTATGCATGCATGTATCGTTTGCAACATCATGGCCCTATAGCCCTCATAGCAGTAGGCCACGATTCGCAACAGGCAAAGAACCCTAAACCCACGACGTGAAACCTTGACGCTCATAGCAGTAGGCCACGATTCGCAACAGGCAAACAACCCTGAACCCACGTGAAACCTTGACGCCCAAGGAACTGGGCACCGGCGAAGACGAGAAATAATAGCGCAAGCAGCTTGTTGTGTCTGTCAGCTATCGATGCCCGTAGCTCGTGGTATGGATGTCGTCAGTCGTCAGCGACCGTTTGGCGGACATAATGGGTAGGTTCAACCAAAGTTGCGAGTTTACGATCGTTCGAATCCTTCTCAAATAATACGTACGTGCAGTTATTTGAGGTCTCGCAAGGAACCTCAGCAGAAGAGATCGACCACATAGTATCCGTACGTCAGAAATGTGCACGCTCGGCTCGTGGGACGATGATGGCGCTGCGGGGCTCGCAGTGGTTGGATCCGCAAAGCTCATTTACTGCGCGTCGCAAGACAATTGAACTCAACCGTTGTGGGACTCGAAGAGAGGGATCGTAGCAAACGAAAAATAACAACAAACAGGTGTTTGCTCGCGGATGACGAACGTGAAATTCTTACGTACAGCAGCAGCATCGATAGGCGTCCTATCAGCCGGGACCATACAAACCTTTGTAGTGCCACATACCTGATGAACGTCGTCTTTGGGACCCGGGAGGAACTGGCGCAGAAAAGAAAGGGCTATTTGTTTCGAGGACCAACGCCCGAATGGGTAGGGTGGACCGGAACTGGACCGAGTCCGGCGGGAGGCTGTTTTCTCATGGCCA
>JAYJMJ010279537.1:0-11852 GCA_036873875.1 Laminaria ephemera
ATATCAGTGACAGCAAAAAATTGTGTACTATTTCCTTTATAAATTTTTTCTGTTTCTTGGTACATTTCAAGAATATATTTATCAGTAGGATAACTATCTTTTAATTGTATTGCCATACGCATAACGTCACGAGATATAGTTTTTGCTGCTCTACCTACATCACCTGCAAGTATATCTTGCGTACCTTCTTTAAAATGACCATGTTCTTCACTAACAATTTTTTTACTTTCTTGTCTATAATGCTCTATATCATTTGAAAATTCTGAAAAAACAGAACCTAAAGAGTTAAAAAAATCTTCTTCCGAAGATCCACCATCAATTCCTTCATTAATTTCAGAGATCAAGTTAACTTGTTTTTGAGAAATATCTTTCTTAGATATTAACTTTAAAACATTCTTCATTTTATTTTTTGATTCACGAACAGTAAAAGATTTAGTATTAATTTTATTATCTAAAAGTAATGCCATTTTCTTTGTTTCTGCAATTGTATCAGCATTTAAACCATTCAACTCTATTTTAGAAATAAAAGAATCTATGTCTTCAGAATACTCACTATCAATCTTTTTGGTAGTTTCTAAAAGTGTAATCATATTCCTTTTAACGTCTTCTAAAAAACGTTGTGATTTTAAATCTAAATTATTTTCTTTAGATTTTTGCTTTTCTAAATAATTATTCATCGCTCCCTTTAAACCCACTTTTAGTTTATTTCATTGTATGTTAAAAAAAAATTAAATCAAATAAAAAAGTGAAAGAAGATAGTCTAATTTCACTTTAATATATGATAATATCAGCTATTAATCATCACCACCCATAACACCTAAAAGGTGTAAAAGGCTTGAAAAAATATTATACAAAGAAACAAATAATGTAACTGTTGCTGTAATGTAATTTGTTTCTCCACCTCTAACTATGCTATTTATTTGCCAAACTATAATAAGACTAGAAAATAATAAAAAGAAAGCAGAAAGAGCAACTGAAATAATTGTAGCTTGTAATACAAAATAGTTAACTAAACTAACAACAAAAGCAATTAACAAACCAATACCAGCAAATTTACCAATAGAAGAAAAGTCTTTCTCGCTATTCTTACCTATTTGAGAAGCAACTAAGAATATTAATCCAGTCCCTACAAAAGCACTTGCTATTGCGCTTGATTGACCTATGGCAATAGTATGATTTATTAATGGTCCTAATGTAAAGCCTAACAAACCTGTTAATCCAAACGTCCAAAAAATACCTGCTTTATTGTTTTGATTTTTATGAACCATGAATAGCATCCCAAAATAACTCACTAAAATCACAATAGGATTTAAAACAAAACTTACTTGCATTGATATAAATGCCATAAGTCCTGCAAATACTAATGTCATAGATAAAAGCTTATATGTATCAGATAAAACTTTATTTGTTGTCAAACCACCAGTGTGGGCTTGTGTATTAATCATATTTTATTCTCCGAATAATTGTACGTATTTAATTGCTATTATACCATAAAGCATTTTTTTTTCAAGTTGTATTTGGTTGAAGTTATTTTTTTACATTAAATAATTTATTTATTATGTTTGAAGAAGGAACTTTGCTAATAATATCAAATATTTCTAAAAGTAAGCTCATATTTAAGCTTTCGTTTTTTAATTCATTTAATATACTTAATGATTTTTCAATATATAATACATAATCTTGGGTTTTATATATATATTCAAAATCAAATAATTCTAAATGACTTTCATCTCCTAATAAAAAACTATTATTAGTAAGTAAATTTTCTATTTTAATAATATACTCTGAGTATTTTTCTGTTTCTTTAAATTCGTGAACAATATTATTAAAACAATCAGAAATCATAACAGTCCAATCATATATTTCTTGTCTTGTTATATTATGATTTGTATCTATATTGTTTGAATAATTACTAATAGAAAGAATTAATGAATGTATTGTTGCAATAATATTTTCCATCTCTTTTTTCTTTGAAATGTAATCAAAAAACTCTTCTTCTTCCTCTAATATTATCGTTAAAGATTCATAGCTTTCAATACAACTATCAATCTGAAGACTATAATCAGAAACATTTTTTTTAAAAAGATATATTTCATCTTTTATATGTTTAAGGTTCTCTATTAATTCAGAAGAATTATTTCTAATTTCTGAATAAATATGTGAAGTTTCTATTAATTCTTGATTTTCATTCATACAACTCTCTATTTTTAAAACTTAAATTATTATAAGATTAATGTGTTACAAAGTCAAGAGTTTTTAGTCAAAAATTCTCTTGCAGCGTCTGTTAGTGTTACTTTATGTCCTAGTTGGCTATCAATATAGTGATAATTTATTTTATTCGCAAAAACATCATTTAAAAATATTTTCATAATATTAATTGGTGTATCATATGGAGATATAAAACCTTTATTAAGTGATGCAATAACATTGAGATCTAAATAATTATTAACCTTTTTATTTCCAATATTGTCAGCATTAGATAATTCTTTTTCATCAAATGTAGGGATAAATGCAGGATTTATTCCTAAAAAATTAATTTGTAATTGTGCAGCATAGTTGCCTTGAACTTCAACACTGATTTCAAAAGCAGTATTCATATCAGTTGCTATATCAAACTTACCATAACTTGCTGAAGTTCCTTTGTTGGCATAAATTTCTTTTTTTATTATTTTAACATGTGGATGTGCAGCTTTTAAATTACTAATATAATCTTCCATTTTATTAAAATCATTTTCCCATACAGGAGTAATACTAACAAGAGCGTCATAAAACTTAGGGTTAACTTTAATAAAGCTGGTTGTTAGATTAAAATATTTTTTTGCATTTTCCTCCAATGTCTTTTCAATATCTTTAATTATGTAATTTTTCAACAAAGATTCTTTTTTATTACTAATAATTTCTTTAAATGACTCAATCTCTTGATTAAAAAAATTATTTTGAATTTCATTATAATTATTTAAATTAGATAAAAAATCTTCTTCAAATTGTTTAATATTTTTTTGTTCTTGTAGTTCTTTTTTTACAGAATCTACATCAATGTAAAGTTGTGCGATAGCTTTTTGAAATTTCAATTTGTCCATAATATTCTCCTAAAAGATAAATTAACATAAAATAAAAAAAAATAAAGTTTGTAAAAAATAAAAAAAAGATTATATTAATAATATAAAAAAGGTGAAAATATGAAAAAATTAACTCGTCAAAAACCACATGTTTTAAAGGGGCTTTATAATTGGATGTTGGAAAATGAATTAACTCCATTAATTGGAATTATAGCTGATTATCCAAGAAATATACTTCCTGATTTTATTAAAAAAGAGGGTATAATTGTTTTAAATATTTCAGAAATGGCATTAAATGATATTAATATTGGTCAAGAAATAATGTCTATTGAGGCAACAATAGAAGGTGAATTGGCATATTTAGAATTTTATACGGAAGCAATAATTTTTTTAAAGTCTGCTGAAATGGATGATATCTTTTTTGAATTTGATGTTGTTAACTATAACGAATATTTGGAAAAATATAAGGTTACAAAAAAGCAACCTTATAAATTAGAAATAGTTAAATAATAAAATCGTTTATTTTTTTACAAAAATAAAGTTCTTTTAGTGAAATATTGTGGATATTGATAATTGATTTTATTTTTTCTTCATGTTTTAATCCTTCAATTTCAAAAATTTTTCTTTCTATAATTTTTAAATATTTTGCTACACTTTTAGGATTGTTTGATAATTGTTTGTATTTTAAAATAATCTCTTCTACTTCAATTAATTTTAAAACTCCACTGTAATAAGGTAAGTTGATGTCTTTTGAATTTATATTTTTTAACTTATTTTGCATTTGAATCAGGTGTTTTTTATAACCTTCTATAATAATTGTTTTTTCATAATAACTAAAATTGGGGTTTTTTAAATAATGCTTAAATGATTTTAGTGAAAAATTAAAATCACTACAACCTTGTTCTAATAATTCTGCAATACTTAATGTCATTGTTGTATATTTAATATCTATATTATTATTTTTATAAAAATTTGATAAATTAAATATTTGTGTTGATAATTCTGATATTGATAATTCTTTTATTTCTTTATTGTTGAAACTTAGCATAAGGGTAATCTCTCTTGTAATTTATCTTTTATTTCAAAGATAAGAAGGGAGTATAACTTAAGTTAGTTAATATTGTCAATAAAAAAAAGCCACAGAAGTGACTTTTTTTATTTTATTCTTTTTTTTAATTATTTATTTGTAAATTCTTTTAATTTTTCATGTGAAATAGGTTGATTTAATATTATTGATTCTTTACTTGCCCAATCAATAGATTGTAAATATAATGCAGTAGTGTCTTTTTCAGAAACTCCCATTTGCTCAATAACTAAATTAACAACATCCCAATCACCACGTTCATAGCTTTCAGCAATTTTAATAAAACAAGAATAAACACCAATTTTATCAACCAGCGCTTTTTTGATTTCTTTTTCCAATGGTAGTTCTTCCATAATATTTTCCATTCGTCTATCTAAAATAGCGTCTAATACAGAAAATAAACCAATAAGAAATGCAGAATCTGCATAATTTCTCATAAACCCTTTTTCAGCCATTAATTCACAAAATTTAGCTCTTTGTATAGCTGTTTTCATTAATGCTACTGGTTTCTTGACACTTAATTCTGCTGTTAATATTAAGAAAACAAATTTTTTCATTAATCGTTCCCCCATATAAATAACAGCATCTTTAATTGAAGTGATTTCTTTTTTGTTTTTAAATAATCCTGAATTATTTACGTATCTTAATAATTTAAAGGCAATAGATAAATCTTTTTCAATACACCCACGGACTTTATTAAAATTAATTTCAGGTTTTGAGACTTCTCTATAAAGTTCCATTAACATAATTTGGGTTGGAGGAATAGAATTATTAACAATCATCTCAGGTTTAGCAAAGAAAAAACCTTGAAACAATCGACAACCTATTCTTTTTGATTCTTCAAATTCTTCATACGTTTCAATTTTTTCAGCTAAAAAAATCATTTTTGGACGCATTCTTTTAATAATAGCAATGGTAGGCGGAAGTGTATCTAACGGAGTAGACATTATATCAAATTTAATAATTTTAACAAATGGCAAAAATCTATCCCAACGTTTATCATAACTAAAATCATCTAATGCAAATCTATATCCCTTATGGAACATTGTTTTCATGATTTTAAATGTTTCTTCATTTGGATCTACTGTTTCTAGTATTTCGATTATCACATTTTTATTAGGCAGCAATTCCATGAATTGCTCTTTTAAAATTTCTAATGTAAAGTTAATAAACGTTAATTTACCTTCTGTGAATTTTTCAATATCTGTATCAAAAAAAGTATTTAGAAGTAGTTTGGAGGTAGCCACTTCAGAAGAAATATGTGTTGGAAATCTATTTTTACTGTCCTCCCTATATAATAGCTCATATCCTTTAATTCGTTTCATCGAATCAAAGATAGGCTGTCTAGCTGTATATGTCTTCATTTCTACCTCATTAGTAATACTTTTCTATATTGCAGTAATAATAACAAAAATAAAAAACAAAATCAAGTATTTTTTAACATTATTCAATATTATAATATAAGAACTTAATATAACTAAAGTTTTTTTTATTTTTATCTTGAATTTAAGTGAAAAAGTGATAAATTTCTTAATAAAATATAAAAGGAAATAGCCATTATGTTGAACAAAAAAAATATAGGGATTGGTGGAGCAATATTATTAATAGTATTCTTTTCAATTGGAACACCTATGTACATGAACAAAGATACAACTCCTATTAAACAAGTTGTTAAAAAAAATAAAAGAATAATTTATGATGAAAATGGTTTTTCACAGGATGGTAATCTTACTCATATAAAAACCAAAACAATCCATAATGAAGCTGGTTATGATTTTTATGGTTTTAATAAAGAAGGATTTAATGAGAAAGGTTATGACGTTGAAGGATATCACAAAACAGGATTCAATAAAGAAGGCTATGACAGAGACGGTTACGATAAAAATGGCTTTGATTCACATGGTTTCAATATTTTAGGGTTCGACAATGAAGGGTATAGTAGATTTGGAAAAGATTCTGAAGGTTTTGGTAGGAACGGTTTTAATGATGCTGGATTAAATAAATTTGGATTTAACAAAGAATGTATTAATGCAGTAACAACTACAGAATTTGGCGAAGATGGTTATGATTGTGAAGGTTATAATAAAAAAGGCTATGACAGAGATGGATATAACAAAAAAGATTTTAATAAAGAGGGGTTTGACAAACAAGGTTTTAATAAGTTAGGTTTAAATAAAAAAGGATTCGATAAAAAAGGTTTTAATCAAAAAACTAATTCAATGTATGATATAAATGGTTTTAATATTGAAGGCTATAATAAAAAAGGATATAATGAAGAAAATATATTTAAATCTACAAACTCTTTATATAATGAAGATGGCTTTGATATTAAAGGTTTTAATATCAAAGGTTTTAATAAATTTGGACTAGATACAGAAGGCTATAATTCTCTTGGCTTTAATAAATTAAAAATAAATAAAGATACTGGAACTTATTTTGATTCTAATGGGTTTGATTTTAATGGATTCAATAAAAAAGGTTTTAATAGAAATGGTATTAATAAACAAACCAATACTAAATATGATGAAAATGGTTGGAACACTGACAATTATAATAAAAAAGGATTTGAAATTAATGGTTTTAATAAAAAAACAAAAACATATTTTGATTTAGAAGGTTTTGATATTCATGGGTATAAAAAATCAGGGTATAATGCTTTTGGATATGATAGATTAGGTTATAATATTAATGGATTTAATCAAAAAGGAATTAATAAATTTACATTAAACAACTTTGATCCAGATGGTTATGATACTCATGGTTATGATCTTTTCGGTTTTAATAAAGAAGGTTTCCATAATTTAACAAAATCAAAAAGAGATTTAAATGGTTATGATTTTTTTGGATTCAATGAACAACAATTTGATAGAAATGGTTATGATAGGCAAGGATTAACCAAGTTTGGATTTAATAAGAAAAAAATTCATAAAGATACTAATGGATTTTATGATTTAGATGGCTATGATATAAAAGGTTACAATCATTATGGTTGGAATAGACAAAATGTTAACCAAAATACAGGCACATTATTTGATATAAGTGGTTATGATCGTTTTGGTTTCAATGTTAACGGATACTCTAAAGATAAATTAAATAAATATACAAAAACAGAATATGATAATCAAGGATATAACTCTCAAGGTTATGATAAAAACAATTTTACAAGAGAAGGTGTACATAAACAAACAGGTACATTTTATGATTCAGAAGGATATAATTTTCAAGGATTAGATATAAAAGGCTTTAATAGAAATAACATTCACAATAATACAAAAACTAAATATGATTTAGAAGGCTATAATATATTTGGATTAAATGAAAGAAACTTTTTTAGAAATAAAATAAATAAAGAGACAGGATTGGAAAAAGATCCTTATGGTTATGATTATTTAGGATATAATGACAAAGGATTTAATGATAAAGGTTTGCATAAAACAACTCAATCAAGATATAATTTAAATGGTTTTGATCAACAAGGATATGATGTAAATGGATTTAATGAAAATGGAATAAGTCGAGACAGTGGAAGAGAGTTTAATCCACTTGGATTTGATGTTGAGGGTTATAAAGAATTATTAGAAAAAGATTTGGAAGGGGATTTATTTGAAGGAAATAGATATATACCAGTAACAGTAGGTAGAAGTTTAAAAGAAGATTTTACAGTTGAATTTTGGGCTTTACCTGAAAAAGAGGTGAACTTTTCTGAAAATACATCTTTAAACAACCCAAAAGAAAATAAGAATTATGTTTTATATACCCCCTTATCAGACGATAATGCAAATGGTATATTAATTTCAGTAGCTTTAAATGGAATAGAAATATATATGCATTCTAAAAACAAAATTAAAAAATTAATCATATTAAAAGAGGATTTAAAAGGCTGGCAACATATTTCATTAGTAAAAGAAAAATCAGAATTGTTATTATTTTTAAATGGTTCTTTGGTAAAAACTAAATCAGTAAATAATTTAAATTTAGCAATGAATCCTCAAATAGGTGGTATGTATTATGGGTTTTATGAAGGAAGAGTTCAAGAATTCAGACTTTGGAAAACAGCACGTACAGAAGATTTAATTAAAAAGTTTAAAAATAGAACTAATATAAATGATAAAATAGAAAAAGATTTAATAAAATATATAAGATAAGATAAAAAAAAGAAACCATCAGGGTTTCTTTTTTTTATTCTAAGTAATATTTAATTTTTTATTTAGGTTTTCTTGTTCTTGGTTTTCTATTTTGTGTTTTTTCAGTTGTGGATTTTTTATCACCTTTATAATCTGGATGATTTGGATTGTTTTCATTAGCCTTTTGATTGTTAATTTTTTGTTGCTCTACTGGATCAATATCTTTTTTAGGTTTTTGAGGTTTTTGAGCTTGTGGTTTTCTATTTTCTGGCTTTTTATGTTGTGCTTTTTTATGTTGTGGTTTTTTATTATTATTTTTTTTATCAAAGCGTTTTTGAAATTTATTTTCAGATGGTTTATTATCATCTTCTGAAATTTCTTGTTTTTGAGGAAATTTGCTATCTTGCTTATAATCTTGCTTTTTCTCTTGTTTATTTTGTTTATGTTTTGATTGATTAAAATCAGGTTGACTATCTTTATCTTTTTTATTTTTATTTTTCGCTTTTTGTTTGATAAACTCTAATTCTTCTTTTTCAATTAATTTCTTTTTAATATCATCAGTTTCTTTTTTTATAATCTCTCCACCTACGATTTCTAAAATACTGATAGAATGCTTTTCTGATTTATCTTCTGTTATATTAAATAGCTCAATCGTAAATTTATCTGCTGGATAATTTCTTTTTGAAAAATCCAATAATTCATCTTCAACATCAGTAGCTAAAAAATCAATCCCAACATTTCGACCTTTATTTTCGTCAGCTTCCACTGAATAATCAGTATAGCCATATTCATTTAAAAATTCATTAACTACTCTTTTAGAATTAGGTTTATTGGTTTTTAAGATAACCAAATCATTATATTTACTCATATTCATCCTCATATATTTTTTATAATATTTGTTTAATTATATTATAACATATCTTTTTAATTAATTTAAACATTGAAATTAATTAAAGTTTCTCTAATTAATTATTTAATTTACCATAAATTAAATTTTTTGAATTAATTAGTATATCACAATAATTACATTATATATTTCTTTAAGGAAAAAATCAAGTTTTTTCTTTGAAAAAAAAAGATGATTTTTTTTAATTTTTATGATATAATAATTTAAAATAACTACCGCTTAAGGACTTTTTATGTCTTATATATTGATTTACTTGATGTTTTTTTGTTTATTTTGGTTTTTTTACCTGAATTACATGCCAAGGTATACTTTCTACTCTTATTTAAAAAATGAAGAATTAGATAATTTAAAGTTAAATTGGAAACTATATGAGATAGAAACAATATATAAAAATTATTCATATTTTCTATTAATTCATAACAAAACCAATGATATATTAATATTTGATTATGATAAAAAAAATAATCTAGTTTATATAAAAGATGATAGATTTAAAAGTTATCAAGAAAACAAAAAATTAACAGAATTAATATTATCTTATTATGAAAAAGAAGATTTTAATAATGCAGATAAACTAGATGAAGAAAAATATGATAAGCTGAAAAAAGAAAACCCAAAATCATATTACTTTACTGGTGGTTATGATTTCCAAATAAAAACAAAATTTAATATATCATAGGAGAAAAAAATGTTTAAAAAAATATCAAGCATCTTTGTTGTTATATCATTGTTATTAGTCCAAGGCTGTAATAGTGATGAAAAGTATGCGAAGCAAATTGCTCAAGAAATAGATACAAAAATGGTCTTACTTAAAAAGAGTTACCAACAAGTAGAATTAGCTGCTGAAAAGCAAATATCTCCTAAAGCTGTTTATAAATCAACATTAAATATAGCTCTTGGAAAATTAAAGGCTGAAAACCCTAATGATGAAGCAATTAATGAATTAGTAAAACAATTTAAATATGACACAACAAAAGAAGGTGAAGTATTTTCAAAATATAAAACAGAATATAATAATGTTTTAGAAAATACAGCTTATCAAAAAATCAAAAACCAAAATTTTACAGGTGATGATTTGAATTCTTTTAAAAACTTGAATAATGAAGTTGATAGATTGAATTCAAGTTTAAATGTAAAAAGGTTTGATGAAAACTTTGTAGATTATATCAATATTGCCGCAAGTTTATCTCCGAATATTGATCCTGTGGTTATTACTAAATCTGAAATTAGTAAAGATGCAGCAGTAGGCAGTCAACTTGTGGGTAATCCTCAATATGGTCAATGGCAACAAAATTCTAATGGTGATATGTTTTGGAACTTTTTTGCCGCTTACATGTTCCTAGATTTCTTGGAAGATACCAGATATAATAATTATTCATATGGTTATGGTTCTTATGGTTCTCATCGTTATTCAGGAAAATACAAGCATAGAAGTAATAGTAATTATCGTTATGATAACTGGAACAATAAAAGGAACTGGTCGTACTATAATGATAAGTATGTGAAAGATTATGCGAAGCCAACAGAAAAAGCAAAATATAATAAATGGTCTAATAAAGGAACATCAAAATATTCTTCTAATTTCAAAGAAAATAAAACCTTAGCTAAATCAAACAAAAAATTATCAACAAATACTAAATTTAAATCTAATTTTTCTTCAAGAAAAAATACAGGCACTTCTTCGGGCAGTAAGTTTGGCGGTAGTAAGTTTAAGTCGTCAATGAAAAGTCCCAACGTTAGAAGTAGTAAATCAAGTAAATCAACAAGAAGTGGTAAATAAGGAGAATATGATGGAATTTATACAAGATTTTATAGCTAATATAACAAGTTCTGAATGGGCTTGGGATTTAGTTGGTATTAATTTACTATTAATAACTATGTTACTTTTTCTTTTTAAACAAAAAATAGGTTGGGTAGTAGGCGTAAATGTAACAGAAGAACTTTCAGTACATGATAATCCAGCATTTGGAACAGTTTTAGCTGCCAGTTTTTTAGGCTTTTTTATTATTATGTCGGGTGCTTCAAGTGGTTCTGATATTGTTAATTATAAAACTGAAGCATTATTAATGTTATCTTATGGTATTTCTGGTATGATAATGTTACTGTTGAGTAGATTGATTTTTGATAAATATATAATGTCTGATTTTTGTATTAGTAAAGAAATAAGAAATAGAAATGAAGCAGCAGCACTAATGGATTCAGGTAACACTATTGCAACAGCATTAATTATTTTTGCATATATGACTTGGGTACAAGGTGTAAACACAACAACGATACTTGTGGTTGTTTATGGTTGGTTAATTTCTCAAATTTTATTATCATTAACAAGTTTTGTAAGAAATAAAATGTATAAATCAATTAACAATCATACATTACAAGAATCCATTAAAGGTGGAAATAAAGCAGTAGCTATAAGAAATACTTGTTATCGTTTAGCAATAGCAATAACTCCAATAATAGCATCTACACATGTTGAATTTATTGAAGAAAATGCATTATGGCAAGCAAGTACAATATTTGGATACTCAATATTATTCTCAGTAGGATTGTTAATTATTCCTCTTTTAATAAAGAAAGCGTTATTTTCAAATATTGATTTCAAAGATGAAATAAATGAACAACAAAATGAAGGATTGGCAAGTCTAGAAGGTGCATTTGTGGTTGGTATGGCAGTTGTC
>JAYJMJ010279557.1:0-11850 GCA_036873875.1 Laminaria ephemera
AAACCTATATATTCCACTTTTTTTACTAACCATAATTGGTCCTCATTACTAGATTACTCCTCATTACTAGATTACTAGGGTCCTCCGTATTAGCGCATGGGAGACACCTGCCACGATAGAGGTGCGCCAGTTTTTTTCTGAGGCTCCTCACTCGAGGAGCTCTGAACCTCACCCACAAACTAATTTTGAGTAAGCTGAAAGTGCAACCCGATGAACAAACCCATGGCCTACGTATACAAAAAACGTAAGATTGAAAAACAAAAGGAACGACTTTCCGACGATTTTGGGGTTAAGGAGCCCTGTCAAACAGAAACAAAAAAGCCCAAAAGTGCTACCTCTATCGTAGCACGTGTCGGGACTGTGTAGCGATCTCAACCTGTAAGACTTCTCTCATTCGGTTGTTGGATGAGATATACTAGGGCTCTTCCAGTGAAGAGCCTAAGAACATTCGGTGTTACTCCCGCCATAGCACGCGTCTCCCCGGCATAGAGGGAATGCTGACAAAGGAAATAATGCTCCATTACCACCAGTCAAAACCGGAGGCCGGCTGACACAACTACGTTGACGCACTTAATTAATGCCACGCGAGATACTGCGTACGTTCTGCGCAAGCAAATATTGTAATGATCAACACACACGGAAACAACCAGTCTACCATGGCATCGTATATTATATTCGTATCATACGGCGGCTATGATCCTGGTTATGTTGAAGCCTCTTTGCCTTTCGTCGTGCGGTTGGTGCACATCTATGTCAACGCTTTCCTGTATTTGAAACCGGCGCCTTGAGGTGCTTGTCCCTCGTCCTGTGTACACGCTCATACAACCCGTACAATATTGTTTACTGCAGGCCGGCGCCTTGGGGTGCACGTTCCTCGTCCTGTGTGCACGTTCATACAAATCCTACAAGGTTTGGTTCTGCAAGGCGGTGCCATGGGGTATCCGTCCTTCGTCCTGCGTACACGCTCATACAACTCATACCATTCCTGCACTATTTTGTTCTGCAGGTGCGTTTTCTGGTGGAGCCATGAATGGCCATCGTCAGCAAACCCAGCCCAGCGTGCAAGATCGCTCGCGGGGACCGTTGATTGTATTTACTTTTGCGGTGTCAGCAACCGAGTGGAGATGTTATATCGGACTCTGGTTCGGCAGAAGACATTTTATGCCGCATACGAGGCGTCCCAGAGTTTTCGTTTGAAGGTACAGCGCAGTTACGGCGCTAAAATGGTAACGCGACGATGGCGGAAAGTGTTTGATACGTACAATAGCTGTTTTTGCTTTTCAGGGAATTTGCGACCATTTTGTACAGAAGCGGCTCCAGAAACAACATCGAGGGGAACTATAGCAAAATCCCCTTTGTTTTTCAAGGAGTCCCCGATAAGTGAGCGGTATTTGCTGCGCTTGTAAGAGGGTAGAGGGTGGGGTAATTATATCATGCATGGCCGTAGTCCTTAGGACCATAGGGCTATGGTTAGTAAGAGGAGGGGGAGAGGAGGTGAAAGATACGTAACGAGTGCATACACACGACTCGGCGGGGCGATCCGAACGGAACCGAACAACCGTGTATTGGTAATAATTTAATACTTCGAAGTATACGAAGTGAGAAAATCGAGCAAGTTCAGTTCGGTTTCGAAAACAGCTGAAAACCCTTTGTCCTTGCTTTGTGATGTTTTCTCCGCCTATGTAGCAAACCATGGAACCATCGGCCCCTTGTATACCAATGCGGATGTGAGTTTGAAATGGCCTTTCTCACAGAGCTTTCACCGGCGAGGGGGCGTGGGTGGGCGTGTTAACGTAGCCGAAAATCATAAAATTAAATGAGGATGTGTTACTACACAGTTCCCGACGACCTGAAGTAAGGTGCGTACGCCGGGGGAATTTATAAATACTCGGCAATCACAGTCTTCGCTCAGGTTGGAACGGTGCAGCTACGTCTTACAATCCGGCCAACGGTTTGCCCTAGGATCTTGCGGTGATGACGGACCTAAACGAAAAGGGTTCGATCCACAGTACCAGTTTGTTGAATTACCGTCTCAATTCTTTCATCCGACACCGACAACCTGCACCTGGCATGTACTATAATAGCCAGAGTTGATAAAACCTGAGACCTGTGATGTCCGATGGTTTTAAGCTTGGATTTAGTGGGGTATGGCGAACCTGGCTGGACACCGATCTAGGGCACCGCAAGCAACAGATTCAAAGGCATGTGATTGGATTTATCGTCATCTGCCATGGTCCTTGTGCGGACGAACGACAGACCATGGCGAGGACGGTCGATCATCAGTTCTTGTGACTGCGTGACCTGTGCGTACTTGTCAGCATGTACCATGTACAACCAAACGTAGATATTTTCGTAGATACCTGCTCTACTGTACCTGTGGTACATAGGTACAGCAGCCCTCCCCATCCATATCATAATGAAAAACAAACCAGCTGGTGAAGTGGTTTCAGCACGTACTGCTGCTGTGCGTATGCATATCGTACGTACCGGCAGTCTGGGACTGACGACGCTGTATGAACTCTCAGTCTTGCGATGACCTGCGGCCTGCTGCTGCACTGGTGTGCTGCGATGCTTTTGGGTTCATATACCATTCTGGACGGAAATATAGCGCACAAATTTTACTTATTAATATAAAGATCAAACGATATTTATATGGCAAAAATCTCTGTCTCTGCGTTTTGTTCGGCATACATATTGTTTGCTGTCTTGACTTCTTGCTGGAAAATTATTTTTTTACGCTATACGTAGTTTTAGGCGGTGACCGCTTTATTCATAGCTGGTCCCTCAATAGGGCGGTCTAAAGCTTTATTGAAGGCAGTTGAGACCTCCACATCCGGACAGACAACCTGAACCTGGCTCTCGTACAGCAGTACGGCAGTCCAGCAGTACCTCCGTACAACAGCACGTAACCCACTGGCCAGGATTGGTACAGCAGCAACTAAGGGTAGGGGCTGTGCCAAGTGTCATCTCATATGTACCTACTGCTGTAGTAGCAGAAAAAAGTGGTTGTTTTCAATATAAAGCACGTTGACGCTGCAGTGGTAAGCTACATGCTCTTTGGCAGATGTTCAACCACACGCACCTGCGCTCCCTGACCATGACGGAGCACAATTCCGTACCTGTTCGTCTTCAGACGCATGCATGCTAATCTACATGATGAGGGGTGCCACTGATTTTTCCGAGGCTCCTCACTGGAGGAGCTCCATTCACCTCACCTGCGGCGAGAACAAAACGAGAGTGCAACCCGACGAACAATCCTATGCCCTACTGTAGGTATACACCGAGTCATGTTATACGACACGACGACCGGTATTTCATTTCCGAGACGCCTATGCAGGCCATGTAAAGAAACATATAGGATACAATATGGAAAAGGCGAAACTTTTTGTGTACGGCGTGTGTGGTTCCAGTATTACGAAAAGGGGTTTTGGGTGAAGCACCCCAAAACCTAACCTTAACCCTAACCCAGACCCCAACCCCGGGCCGACCTGTATGGAAGTTGTCCGGAAAAAATCAGGCAAAAAAAAATATTTTCGGGAAAAATGTCGACCATGTTATATTATAATTCATACGTATTTTTTTTGCCAACTCCATACTAAATACCATACACGTTTCTACGGGCACCGCATATACTACTGGTATTTCAACACCAGTCAGAAATATTTTGACCAAAAAGCCAAAAAACGGTATACGCCTGTCGTAGCACGTGTCGCCGCTCACACCAGCCTTTCTTCATTGTTCGGCGCTCTGCTGGGTTAAACATACCACTTATCTGGTATTATACTGTACTGCTGTACCTGGTACTGTACTGCACTGTGGAGCACACTAAAACTCCATATTTTCCTCATTAGTAGGTAGGGCGGTTACCGCCCTAATGAGGTAGTCTAGCAACCCCAATCAGGTGGTAACCGCCCTATTAGCGATTAGGACGGCTGCCCCAATAAGGCGGCAATAGGAGTTTCGCACACCATCGCCTTATGCGGGGACAACTACTATATTGCATATGATAACCCGTTGATCTCTGGGTTCCCAAATAGGGCCCCTCCGCCATTGGGGCGGAGGGATCGGCCCTAATCCCTGGTTACATTAGTCTACAAAGATTTCCAATCAATCCCAAAAACAAGAGGGGAATTCGTCAAGTTCCTCAACAAGCATTCGTTACATACGAAGTACGCACACATCGACCGTTTTACAGTCTCTAGCGAGAGGTTGCTGCTGTGTTAAATCAACCGCGTCCCCCTGTCTAACAATCGGGAAAGTGGAATGAATGTAATGCTCGAGAGAAGCTAACTTGGGCAAATTCTCCCTCTCCCCAACCAACTCGAAACAGCGAAGGTAAGTTGCCTAGGAATCTTGTCTATAGAATTTTCCGAAGGCTCCGCACCGCTGCATCAAAAGGGCAGCGATTACTTTTTTTTGTTGTACCCGTCGTCCTGCCACTCTTAACGTTTTTTGGCGAGTCGGGGCGGCAAGCCCTTTTTCAACTTTGGACGCGTGCAACGATAGAGGTGGCACTTTTTGCCTGAGACGGCTTTTGAACGACGGGGCTCCTTAACCCAAAATCGTCGGAATTTCGTTCTATTTTTTGCAATAATTTTCAATCTATACCTACTAGTAGGTCATGCGATTGTTCATCGAGCAGTATTTCTACATTTCCCCAAATCAGTTTTGGGGAGGAGGATAGAGCTCCTCAAGTAAGGAGCCTCAGAAAAAAGGGTGCACTTCTACCGAGTAGCGGGCGTCTTTGTCTGGTCTGAATACTATGTACGTACTCAGATTGGCCATGATATTACTATACCGCCTGACTGCAGACGAAAACGGTATAGACCACGGACACCTTTCACCGTGACACCCAGCTTTATCATCCCCGGTTTGCCCCCAACTTAGAGGTGTTCAACTATTATTGTGATACCATACTCGCCACGGGGTGGAGGTCTGTACCTGCAGCACTACGAACCGTACCCAACTGTGCGTCGTGGGACCACCTCACCCGCCAGATAGTGCCTACCAAAGACACATGCTGCGATGGTAGAGGTACATCCATTTTTTTCTGAGGCTCCTCACTTGAGGAGCTCGATACCCGGCCCAAAACCTGAGTTTAGATAAACGCGAGAGCGCAACGCGATGAACAACCAACCCCCCACGGCCTATGTTTAAAATCAAATCATATCGCAAAACAAGAATGACATTCCGACGATTTTGGGTATAAAATAAAGAGCCCCGTCATCCAGAAAATAGTTTTGCCCAAATGTCTATCGTAACAGGCGCCCAAACCGTTCGCGTCATGTGGCAAACCCGCTCCGCCAGCAAAGGCAGCCCTCAAGAAGCATAAAGGACAGGGGCGCACCCATGGTTGCCCAGGTTCTTCATATTTCCTGAAGAAGCTCTGTACCTCACACGAACCCTGACTTCGAGAAGAAATTAAACTCCCGCCCGATGAACAACCCCATCGCCTAGGCATACAACGAATAACAAGCTTATGAAACACAATTAGTATTACGACGATATCGCCCTCCCTCGTTTGCAAAACTAATTAATTGCAACCAACCCCCCCTACTACGTTTCTCCCCTGCAAGTTGTCTGGCGTGTGGTGTTGTACTATGCGTATGTCGGTGTTCGTTGATGTAAACACGGACAGATTACAATCTAGATCATCTAGATCTTGTTTTTGCCGTTGTTAGCTGTTGCCCACGAGCCATACCCTACATGTCCCACCCGCCAAACACGTGCACAAGAGCCGTTTCATACCGACCCCGTCCGGCCAACCATCATCCCGATTGTGCAGATGACGTTCGAAAAGCAGGGATATGTCTGTCCCGAAATAAGATCTGTAGATCAAGAAAGGGGGATCTGATCAGTCTGATGTACGCATCATTGGCAGATCGAGGTCAAACTCTTCGGGGCCTAATTTCTCGCCCAACTTTCACGCTTGCCCAGTTGGCCTTATGCTATCCTTTCCAATGCACAACACAGAAACAAAGCGATAGTCAATGGCTATATTTCCACCATATCTAGGGTTAGGCTAGCACTGTTACACGGTGCATGCCCACGTTGCAACCCATCTAAGGCGAGTTTTGAAACCGAAATGTTTTTCTAGGACAATACCGGATTTCCAGGATTTTGAAGTTGAAAAATAACTACTCGTAAAACTTGTCTGCTGGCAGATCATGAAGAAGATCGTGAGCACCTCGACGAGGTGTACTCGCCCATGAGCATCATTTTTTTTTTGTTTTCTTTGTTGTGCGCTCCCGAAACTCTTCATTATCCGCACCCGATGGCTGGTACAGCACAACAAAAGGAACAACCAACGATAGGCGCGATCGAGCTTGCGGGTGATGTAAAATGTTTGTATTAACCATAGGATGTCCCGCGGGGTGTCCCATTCTACCCATGGGATATCCCATGGGCTATGATTTGCTATGGGATAGCCCATGGGATGCCCCATGGAGGGTCCAAGGGATGTTCCATGGCGATGCTGGATGTCCTGACGCTGTCCACCATTCATGGCTCTATCAGGAAGCGCACCTGCAGTAACAAAATGATGCATGATAGGTATCAGTTGAGTTGTATAAATGGTACTATATGAATTATTTATGAGATGTATTATGTGTATGAATTGTATGAATTGTACTTTTTGTATGCGTTGTATGATTTGTTTTAGGTGTATGAGCTGTATGAATTGTATGATTTGTATTGGTTGTGTGAGTTGAATGATTTGTATGAATTGTATGGTCTGCATGAGTTGTATGCATTGTATGGATTGTACAGGACTGGGTTTGCTGACGATCGTAGTTCATGGCTTCATCAGGAAGCTCACCTGCAGAACGAAATGTTGTGTGGATTGTATGGGCGTGTACAACGAACGAGGGATGTGCATCCCGAGGTATCGGTTGGAGAATACAGCAAACCATTAAAGCGTCCTACATATGTTTGGTCCCTCCGCATGTAGACGGTTTGCAATGTCTCTTGTGCTCGGGGTTAAAACCGGCCTCTCCGCTCAAATGGCGGAGGGATCGTGTGTTGGAAAAATGGCCCGAGATCAAGCAAAACAATTGCGTAGTTATGTTCAGTACTTTCTTGGCTCTCTGTATGTTACGATTCGAGTAACTGTAGAAACACAACAGATTTATATGTGGTCTCAATATCGGCGACCTAATTATTGCCTGTCTATCTGTGGCGCTAGATATTTGGTTTGCTATCGCGTGAACCTCCTACCTCGAGAAGGCTGGTCCACTCGTCTTCGTCAATGCCAATGGACGTTAGCGACAGCGTGCTTACCGCGCTCCCCTTGATGCCGAGTGCGTTGAACGTTGACCCCGGGTAGGAATCAAAGCTGCCAATCACCTCGCCGTTGATAGCTGCCTGAACAGCGCAAGTTGCAATATTCTAAGAGTTTGCATATGTTCTCGAACTAATGGACAAGTGTGCAAACAAAGACTCGATCGTGGTGCGATGTTCAGATCCTACGTCATAACTTCGCACTACTCGTACATAACCCTGATGCTGTCGATGATGAGTGCGTCAAAAGGTCGACCTGGGGTAGGAATCGAAACTGCCAGTCACTTCGCCGTTTAACGTGGCCTGAATTTTATAGGTTCCAACCGTTTAAGATATAGCATACCTGGTATGTTCACGAGCTGATGGACAAGTACACTAACGAAGATTCGATTGTGGTGCGATTTTCAAATTCTACACACAACTTCGCGGTATATAACGCCGACTCTGTCGATCCCGAATGCGTTGAACGTTGACCCCGCGTGGGAGTCGAAACTGAAAAACACATCGCCGTTGATCGTGGCCTGAATTTTTTAATTACCACCGTCTAAGATATACAGTAGAATATGTCCACGGGCTATTGGGCAAGTATAAACAAAGATTCAAATGTGCTGCGATGTTCAGATCCTACGTCAATACTTCGCGCTATTTAACCCGGACGCTGTCGAAACCGAGAGAATTAAACGTAGACCCTGCGTAGGAATCGAAACTGCCAACCTCCTTGCCGTTTATTGTGGCCTGAACAATATAGTTTACAACCGTTAAATACAGATATAGCACATGTTCACGAGCGGACGGGTAAGTATAAGCAAAGATTCGATTTGCTATGATGATCAAATTCAACGTCATAATAATAGCTTCGCGGTAACACCTCTTTTGTGTCGCAGGACCCTATGTTGTTAACCGCTGCGTATAACGTCGACAATAACACCTTCCAGTTTTTATGGCAGCGCCTCGAGTTTCCTTTGAGTCCCGACAATATGTCCACCACCGTACAGCTTACCTCCAGCGTGCGCGAGCGTTCGTCCCCCTTCCAAAAGGCCACCTGGATTTCCATGATATCCTGGGGGTCCTCAAACACGAATTCTATCTCGCATAGCTCTCCATCGGGGACAATCTTCTGTGCACAGGACCACCTTGACTCGGTGTCGTCACTGATGCCGTCCTGGGATAGCGTTGGTGCACATCCATCCTCCCCGCAGCCGATATCACTGCTGGCCTCGCCGGGGCGCGTGTCGTAGGCATTGGCTGACACGGTGATGGTGGTCTTGGTTCCGGCTTCGATATAGCCGTTGACGCATGCCGAGGTTGGGTTGATGCAGTCGAAGGCGTTGTAGAAGCCGCAGGTGGAGATGGAGTTGCTGGTGCAGTCGCATCCGCAGCAATCCCCTCCGTCGTAACCTGCGGATTGCGCAAAACCACCCGGGGTGATGTTTAATCGAGACGAACGGTGGAATATTTATTGTCATCAGGTGGATTTTACCGCCAGGGGTGATTTTCAGTCAAGACGAACTGTGGCAGTTCGCGGTGATTAGGTAGAGTAAACCTACCACCCGGGTTTGTGTTTGGTCGAGACGAATGGCGACAATTCGCCACCATCAGGTAGGCTTTCGTGGCGGAAAGGATTGATGCCGCGTTCCGTGGGCGGACTTATGCCATGGCAGTAGACCTGTGTGGGTCTCATAGATCATTATACGCGTGCTACAGTACGGGTAGCACGTTTTGGCTAAATTATTTTCTGAAAGGACGGGGCTCCTCGACCCTAGATCGTCGGAAAATAATGTCGTTCTTTTTTTTAAAAAAATAAGAAGTGTTTGTATATCTAGGCCATGGGATTGTTCATCGAGTTGCACCTTCATCTTTCTCAAAATCGGTTTTTGGGTTAGAGGGGTATAGAGCTCCTCGTGTGGCGAGCTTCAGCAAGAAAAGGGCGCACGTCTGCCGTAGCATGTATCATTTTTTGGCGTTTTTGTTTCCGAATAACGGGGCTCCTTAACCCAAAATCGTCGGGATGTCATTCTTGTTTTGCAATTCTGATTTTTCTGTGTGCCTGGGGCCATGCGTTTGTTCATCGGGTTGCACTTTTAGTTTTTCCAAAAAACAGTTTCTGGTTCAAGTACGGAGCTCCTCAAGTGAGGAGTCTCAGAAAAACAATGATATCATTCACCTCTATCGCAGCAAAAAATTGACTTGCGGAAAGCGCGAGAGCGTGAGTTAGCAAAATTCGATGAAAATCGACGAGCGTTGGGAATGCTGAACCCTCTGCGCGATAAAAATGAAGGCGCGTACCGGGGGGGGAGAAGGGTCGACATCTGTGACCACGGCTTGTCCAGAAGCTGGAAAGTAAAAGTGAGATAACAAAAGAAAACAAAAATAGCGGGTAATTAAAGGATATACATTGGATTTCAGTATGAACAGTATGAAGTAGTTAGTTGTTTCACCCTCACACTACTACCTATGCCGATGATCTTCACGGGGGGAGGGTGTTAGATGCGCACCATAACCGCTGAGCTGATAGGTAAGCATCGTTAAGGTTCTTGTTGCGGGGGAGGGGTGTCCCACTAGGTTGGATCTCGCTAATTTGGCGCAGAAGCTTTGACGTGTGGGATGATGACGGGGGGGGCAGCAGGTGGTCAAGGTGAATTCACACGAGGGGAGGGGTGGGAAGGGCTGCAGGTACACGACGAGGACTGCTTATCCCTCTTAGCATTACAAGGTAACTGTATAGGGCGCATAGAATGGGCCCAAATATATGTGGGACTGCTTAATTTTGAAGTCGTATTTTTTAACTTTTATTCACTTTGAATGCTCAGTTTACCACACCACTTGCGGCCCTTTTGACTTGGTAGACCAGATTATCTTTTTGCTGTTTCTGAGCGGGTGAAAATATTATTAAATATGGTCGAAAGTTGTTTTAAGATGCAGCAGTCAAGCGCGGCCATCTTTCACCTTGTCGCCATTTCATCTCGTCACGCTTTTCCCCTGTGGCAAGGTCGCGCCCATTCAGCTCACTGCGATGTTCTGCTTGTTCTGTCCTGTTTAACCTTGAGCTGCCCTGGAGACAAATGGGACAATATTGCTGTTCCCACCGCCAAAATCATCCCATACTAATTCCAAGCAGCTTGTCCCCTAAACGTGTGTGCAGTTCCTTGGGGGTAAACAAGGAAGAGAGCGTGAGCTACCCAGCACCGACATCCGTTGCGTCCCCGCGAGGAATCTCCTTTACACCTCACTGAACGCAGTCACCCCGCCGCGTTTCGCCCCCCCTACGATGCCAGGTGAAGGTGGTTAATCGATCGAAGAGGGCGATAGACTTTGAGCTCGTGGACACGCAAGACCTGGGGGTGGGGAGGCTGGAAGGGAAGGGGGTCAGATTCGTGCCGGCCCTTCCCACCACCCTGGGACCAAGGGAGAGCACTATGGTAGAGGTAAGACGTATAAGTATGTTTATGCTACGGTCAGGGGAACGCCTATTTTTATATGAGGCTGTTCACTTGAGGAGCTCTATACCACCTCACAAATTTAACTGGTTTCGAGATAAACGTATGCTTACTCCCATGGCCTAGGTACGTAACGAAGGATAAAGTAAAAAACACAAAAGCTGGTTCAACGATATTGGGTAGTTCTTTAGTTGAGCAGCCCCGTCTGTCAGAAATGTTTTGGCCAAAAAAATGGTATACCCCTATAGTTCTTCAGTTGAGCAGCCCCGTCTGTCAGAAATGTTTTGGCCAACAAACGGTATACCCCTATAGTTACTCAGTTGAGCAGCCCCGTCTGTCAGAAATCTTTTGGCCAAAAAACGGTATACCCCTATAATTCCCCAGTTGAGCACCCCCGTCTGTCAGAAATATTTTGGCCAAAAAACGGCATACCCCTATAGTTCCTCAGTTGAGCAGCCCCGTCTGTCAGAAATCTTTTGGCCAAAAAACGGTATACCCCTATAGTTCCTCAGTTGAGCAGCCCCGTCTGTCAGAAATGTTTTGGCCAAAACACGGTACACCCCTATAGTTCCTCAGTTGAGCAGCCCCGTCTGTCCGAATTGTTTTGGCCAAAAAACGGTATATCTCTATAGTTCCTCAGTTGAGGAGCGCCGTCCATCAGAAATGTTTTGGCCAAAAAACGGTATACCCCTATGGTTGTTATATATTTGCCATCCGACAGTGTGATTCACAGTCGATCACTCATAAACATTCCCAGAAAGTAGAAGAAAAGCCAAGGGAATCGGAAGAAGCAAGCCTACGCACAAAGTCGAACTCCCTACCCATCTCGTAGCATGCTTCTATTGTGTCATACATCGCCGTCCGATCAATCAACCTCCCTCGCCAACTCCCTGCAGGTCTGCTGTTGACACTGTCCTGACGCGCGCATGCCGGCGCTCACGTAAAGTTTGTACGTTCGGGCCATAGACCTCATTCAGTTACACGTATCAGACATTGCTACGAGCAATCCAACACACGCATGCTAATGACTGCCACCCTCCCGATGCTCCGTCTCGCAAGGAATGCGTGGTCAATGATAATAAACTATGGCAAGCAAAAAATGAGTACCCCCCCCCCACCCCCCCACCCCTCTCCC
>JAYJMJ010279572.1:0-29449 GCA_036873875.1 Laminaria ephemera
CTGCGAATAAAGAGCTAATCTCCTAAGAATCTTCTATTATTGCAACGCCCAGCCTAACTACCGCAAGCCGCTTGGTGTAACAGTCTATACGCACGCGCCTTCATTTTTATCGCGAAAATAATTCAGCACTTTCTTCCCTCGTCGACTCGCATCGAGTTGTGCTTACCCACGCTTCGTATAAAGCGCTCTCGGCAGTTGGTGTCTCAGAAAAAGAAATCTCGATACCGAGATTCCAACCCGTGACTCCAACCTTAGTAGTCTTCGAGGTTAACCATTTTGACCGCTGGGGCGACCGGCCTTAAAATCGCGTAAATTATGTATCTATTCATATATATATCCCTATGTATGTCATGTATCTCAGTCTCGTAGCTTATACCTGGTATGTGCTTAAACTTGGTGTTCTTCCACTCCTGAGCGCCCATTTGTGATTTTGCCACTACCTAGCGCTACGATGATTATGTCAATACACCACACCATTCAACATATAAGGACACGGAACTGTGAACGCTAAGGAGGTGTTCCCTAAGCAAACAGTCGCCTTCACGGTCATTCCTTAATACCACCCCGACAAGGAGAGCATATAACTATCATGTACCGATTTAATCGAAACCACAGGCACGGCGGAACATGTCGAGTAGCTGCGCCGGGACGATGTTCACCATCCACGTTGCTGCCGCAAAACAATCGTTGCAGCTCGTTTGAGTTTCATTGTTTGAACCTTGCAGGTTGTCTGACGAGGAGTGCCCTTACGTTTCCCTATAGTGATGCTCTCACATCGTCATACCATACCCTCCCGTCTTAACAACAGTGGTGATATCTGGAGGCTACCGCGAAGATGTGGTTCGACCAACCTGCCTGCTCGGCAATCGTGTTGTTCTAGCCTGTTGTGGCTTCTGGTGGAAGTTGCTTTTTCAGTCCAAGCCGGATCACACCATGAATTACTAATAGATTGGATATATTAATATCGTTAAGATCGGAGGTACGTCCTACATACAAAACTCGCCTCGCCTCTTTATTTTATTATCTCGCTGCTATCACCCGCGGCTTTGACATCGCAAGACAGGAAAGGGCGAACACCGTGGATTTACTTCAATATCGTCCTGTATCGTTATCCTTCGTGGTGCCTTGACCACATAACGGTTTGGTGAATTCGTTTTATGATGCGTGGTGTGCAACAAGTGTCACAAATCACAAGTCGTACCATCGATTCCACGCAACTACCTCTGTAGTCACTGCACGTACAATGTCGGAACTGGTGGCGGCATGTTCGGTAGCATTGGAAATTTTCCTACTCCCTGACACAAAATCGCATCATATCAAGCAGTTCACATGTGTAGCACCAACCCGTGGAATATGTGTTTCTATTCGGGAACTTACCAAAAACAGGTATACCTGGTCACGACAAGTAGATACTCAAATCAGGTCAAAATGAGGACACAAGAACCACGGGATTCGCCTGAAGGACATCGTACTTGTTTCTGAGGTGGTTTGACCTAGGTACACCGGTGGAGTCTATATGGTCAATATGGCTCGTTTTTATCTGGTTTTGGTTGACGTTTTAGGCTCGATGGCTTGCCTACAGTGTGTATATAGTATACTGTTTGACTATTGCTCACAATGTTATTTTGTTCTGTCGTTCTTGTTCGTATGGTCATTTTTCATTTCTTCTTGCTACTCAACATTCGCCTGCCGGGATGATTTTAGAGGAAGATTAATTACGACTCACTGGTCAACGTAAAAAGGAAGCATTGCGCAGACTCTGTAAGGAAGAGGTTTATGGCCAATCACAGGGCTCTTGTGTCGTGCGTAGATTTTCTCGGTCTTTGGATGTACCTGTGTTTGACTCCAAGCGGAAGAGGTGCACATTTTGTTTTGCGTATTGACTTTTTAGCAATACCTATGTGGAAGTGCACCCATACCCAGGTGAACAAATTAGTGGGAACTAGCGTTCGTTTGGTATGACCGCACGCGGTGTATTGGGGACTTGGTTCTACGGAATTGAGCGTGGAATGTTTTAAGCGATGGAATGTGATAAAGGTGCAGACTTCTCTACGTCAGCTCTTCTCGGGAAAGGAACAGCGATTGGCTTTTGGATATGTTCAGTCTTACGCTATTTGTGCCAAGCATCCGAAATTGCTTCTAATATTAAGGATTGAATTACAGTTGTGTCCGCAGGACATATTGTCAGGAGTAAGCAAAATTCTAACCCGACCCTCATTTGAATCAAGGGGCATTCAAAACCTGTTGGGAGAGGCGTAACGGTGTGCTTGACAGGGCAAATGTTGTCTTAAACTTTTCCCACTCCGTGTTCCGGATGAGATTCGGGAAGCACTTTTGACGACCGAAAGCTAGTCTTGTATTCGATTTTGAGTATATACAGGCAGCACGATAGATAGTAGAGGTGCTGAACTGGGGTCCGGCGGTCATGTTGGGTCTAGATACCGACACCGCAGCAACGACGCAGATAAAGTTCTGGCAGAAGTATGCAGCTGTCGTTCCAAACCTTTCTCTTAGGTTTAAGTGAGTTGCAGGCGCGTTACGATAACATCTTATTTTCCCGACGCCCCTTGCTTAGCTGAATGACAATGCCAGCTCCGACGGTTGCCGTCTGATATATTTGCGTGTGAGGTTGGTATGCACTGTGTATGTAGCATTTTCTGCACACCAGACGCTACCCTTGTTCCAGAGGAGTAGAAATAGGGAAGGGCCTGATATCCTAGGAGTCTCCGCTTCGAGATATGATCAAGTGCTCAGCCTTTCAAGCTTGGTGTGCGTGATGAATTCGGATGCACAAATGCCGGGCAGAGCGAAAATGGCCATCGTCCTTTTCAGAATGCCTGCCTGCACACGCTCGGCTGCTGCGGTTTCTGACGTCGTCAAGCGTCGTTCAACACGCAACCGCTATCCAGCAAGATTGTTAACGTGACAAATATTGTACTCAACTACGACTGTTAAGGCTTTCTTGCGAGGGATGTGTATGGCTGATTTCCACAAAGTCGGGGATCTACATGAGCGGACGCGTTTACTTTAACTCGTCAGTCTCGTTTCATGGCAATCCAATCCGGGATAGTCGCGGTTGCCGGGATGTTGTAGTTTTGGTGGCCGTATGGCGGGATTTCTTTTTTGTGTTTCTTTTTATTTCTTCGGATGCACACGCCCTACTGCAAGTAAGAGGGACTATTGCCTCAATTACCACTCTGCGAGTATACCTAAGCCCTGGGATTGCTCATCTGGTAGCACTTCCATCATTTGTCGACCTCAGTTGTTAAGTCAAGTGTAGAACTCCGCGAGCAAGACTAATAAACCAAATAATCTGCATGCATACCATGGCATTCGCCTATCCTGCACGCATCCTCTAGGCGTCTGTATATCCAAACAAGGTTGTATTTCCCGCGGGTCGTGACGGCTGAACGTATACCGTCATTTCGAAATCCACGAACGGCAAGGCAACATGTTGTTTTATTTTCCGGTCTGGTCCAAAGGAAGGCGCATGCACATGTGCCAATCGATGAAACACAAATATCTCAGAATGTTCCCATTGGCCAACAAATACAAGACCGTACTGGTTATCCTCTGCGCAATACTTGATCAAGTACAACACAACAAACACGTTGCAACCTTTATTGACATTTGCCTTGAAGAGTTCCCGTATTTCGAATGTCCTCCACGGTATATTTGGTAAATATATCGTCCCTCGAATTGTGGATGTTATGTTCGCATCTCAACTGCTGTGTCGGCGTGATTAGTACATACCAGGGTATGTGCTTATACCTTCGTGTCGCAAAACACACCAGTTTACCTTTCTTTATCTCCGATGTTATCGTATGCATGCGAGGATTTCCTCTGCAACTCCCTAGTGCATGATGACCTGTTCCCGGATGTTTGTCAGGCGCAACAGTGGCGGTAAAAGAGGTGATACGCATATCAGTCCATAATTACCACATTTTGGCAGCGATATTGACCAAAGGTAAGTTTTTTCGAGGTACCGAGTGTATCCTGGTGACCAGACTGGCTGCAATTAATAATCATGTTTCCTCCAACCAATATCACCTAAGAAGTTGGGCTTATAATGGCGAAACGCTTTCACAGCACTGCCCAGCCCAATGCGCTGTGCTTGAACGGCGCACGCAGTTGCGAATCGGCGTTGCCCTTGTAGATCTGCTGTTTTGTACCCTTAGTGGTGCAGTGTTGGGGGTGCGTCTACCCGACGTGGAAGGTTAGTTTTATGTATAGCCTAAGTTCTTCGTATTTCCTTGTATGGATATTTGATATCAAGCATGGCATGCGTCCACGTGCAACCCAAGTTTTCAGTCAGCACATTTAGGCGTACCCGCATATCCGGCAATCGACACGGTTCCTGTATCTCGCGGGATTAATCGATCGCTTCACGTCCGCTGCCTGGCAAAAAACGGATTTGAGCAGGCGTCGTGTTTATTCGTACAATTGTGGTTGATAGCGCTTGGCTTTTTGATACTGCTACATGTGTGGAGGCTGAGTCGGCATGTTGATCCCGCGACTGTTAATGAGAGATGCGACTCTGTCAAAAGTTTCTGCTGCATCCTCGAATGGCAGGTGCATGCAGCCTAGCCCAGACCCTACTTGGTATGTTCCAATATACTCGTGAGCTGCCCAATGGTGTTGTCGTGTCCAATGCGAAGCGTTTCCCTCGAGCATGCGAGCTCTAAGGCCGAGGACAGCAAGACAGCGGCTTGCTGCATATAGCACGCAGCCGATGGCATGGTTAAATTCCCTAGGAAGAAATGCTCTCATGACTCCTGCCGGGGGTGACCGAACCGTAATCTTGTCGGCAACAAGGTAGAAGCGTCGTGCAAGGCACCCACAGACGATGGTGCGATGAACGTTCTTGGCCAACGTTGCTTCTATGACTCCTCTGCGTGAAAACAAACATCCAATGCCGAAGCCAGAAAGGCGGGTATCTACTTCAGGCAGCACTACCTCCACCGGATGGTCAACGTCATTAGGAAGCGGTGCTCATATGGCTGCTGAAGATCGTCCCGATCGTGAGTTTGCCGCGTGCCGAAAACCATGTTTGACCACAGACAATCCCATTAATTGGTTACCTGTAAACATCGGCGACTACCCCACATCACCACATAGGCTTCGATCCAGGCCGCACCGTAGGGAGAGGCTATTTCCTGTGGATACGCTTTAGACGACCTTCACTGCAGGCGTGATCTTCGAAGACACGTGATTTCTAGTACATGTAAAAAGTGACTGCGACAACGGCGCCGTTCATTGACGTAGGCTGAACAAAGCAAAACTAAATCCGAACAGCGACAGATCAATCGTCTATAGCAACAATTTCAAGAATTAAGACGTCAACGAATCCCCGTCAAGCTATTTTCAAAGACAACACGGTCCCTATTTTATATCCCGGAATCAGACGCATTTGAGAACGACAGCACCAGTCAACACAGGTTTCTTTCAACTACCCTAGTGCATGTTCGAAATTAACACTCGGTTTTTACGTTGAGCGAGGGGTAGCCTGCTCCTTGGAAGGATGGGCTACGACTAGCTTTTTAGCTGCCGTCCATCCCTACAGTTCGAAAGAGCCCGTCCTGGAGAGAGCCGTGATCAAGGCAGTGGGTACGCAGAGACATATCCAGTCCCCACCGTGGACGTCTCTTGCTACCAGTTACCCTGCAGCGGAATGCGAAAACGATCACCGGACAACCCGAGATATCGCTCCTATGTTGGCCACATACAGTGGCAGAACAATCGGTCAGCACACCCCACGCCGGTTACTTTTTGCAAGAAGCATATGAGGAAAGCTGATTTTAGACGTCCACCATGCCGTCAGCGTCATGGTGCTTACATTACACCGGCGTCTTTTTGCCATCGACATTGTAGTTCGGCCGCCTGGTGCGGGAGTCATGAAACATTTGTTTCCGTAGGCGAAAATCATTCCGTTCTTAGCATGTGTTTTGCATGACGTCGTTGTGGTATTGTCCTTGACATGTAAAGCAGAGCGTTCCTGTGCAGGAGTCATGTGAGCGACCCCTACTTCAGAGGTATACCATGCCCTCTCCAGCATTCTTTACGCAGTACGTTCCCGGTTTCCTGCCCCGAACAATACAACAACATCGGCCTGTGCAAGAATCATGGGAGCAACGCATTCTGTCGAAGACATCGACCATACCATTATTTGCATGTTTGTTCCTATAAGTCGATACATGCTAAGTTTGAGGTGCACCATTTTTTTTCTGAGGCTCCTCCCTTGAGGAGCTCTATACCTCACAACCCAAAAACTGATTTCAACTAGTTTACTGAAAGTGCAACTCCATGAACAAATTGATGACCTAGGTACACGCAATATTTATACTTCAAAACAATAATGGCGTTCCGACGGGTTTGGGTTAAGGAGCCGCGTTATTCACAAAACATTTTACACAAAAAAAATTGTACTTCTATCGTAGTACGCAGCGGCCCTGTGCTTGCTGCCCTCGACACTGAATTTCGGTGTCGTTAGGCAGGAGTCGTGTGAGCAACGCATTTTGCGGACGTTTACCATTCCATCCACGTCACTTTTCTTGAAGTACGCCGCCGTCTTCTTGCCTTCGACATTGAATGTCGGTCGCCTCGTGCAGCAGTCATGGGAGAAACGCTGGTCAACGAATTTCACAATGCCGTCCTTGACATGTTTCTTGCAGTACGCCGCCGTCTTCTTACCGTGGACATTACAGCTCGGTCGCCTCGTGCAAGAGTCACGTCACCAACGTCTACGGTGGACGTCCACCATTCCGTCCCCAGCATGTTTCTTGCCGTACACTGGCGTCTTGATGCCCGCGATATTGAAGCTCGGTTTCGTTGCGCAGGAATCATGGTGGCAACGTCTCATATTTTTATCGGCTTGGAGAAGGGTACACTGGGCTGAGAAGCGTAGGAGAGCAGGGGGGTAGAACAAACATGTGTGGCGCTTCGATACAAACCCCTGCCGTTCATAGCGCGAACAAATGGAGAAGGACGGTGTCGAGGGTTTATATTTATTGCCTGGGTTTAGCCTGAATGCGTGACTGATAAGTATAGAGTAGCTCCAAAGCAAACGAGGAACGTTAAACACGACCATTGGCAAAGCCACAACTATGTTGTTCTTGACGAAAACCTTCGTAGGGAACATTGCTGGTAGAAAAATATCAAAATGCAACGTATTGACATTACTTTAGTCGAGGAGCACAAGGACGCTGCGCACGCATATCACGTGAGCAACCGTCCAAGGATCGCTATCAATTCGATCAATTATTTCAGGGCTAAAATCATATAAACGTCAGCGTCGAGCAGTCACACCGCCTACACGAAGACCTGACAGCGCAGCCGGGAGCAAGTAAGCGCAGCGGGCATTGTTTTTGTACTTTCCATTTAAGTCAAGTACAATGACGAGTATAATAGAAATAGGAAGGGTTCGGTTTAACGACAAAATACCTCATTATACTGGTTGGTGGAAATACGACTAACAGCTAGACTGCCCCCCAGGAAACAAATGGTACATTTACAGCTACATGGCCGAGGCACTGCCGAGATGTCTTTTTTTTGCAGACTACCGGAATGCCCTTCTCGATACCGATCAAGTGGCAACATCGGACTGGGAAACAATATATCATCAGATCTGTCTTACCGGCCGATACGTTGACGGTACAATATTCAAAGCACGCGGATCTGTATCCCAGTCGGCCACAAAATGGTCGATGGCATATGTAGTTAATAGATCGACACAGGAATATAACACGAACTCAAACCCGTGCTCGTGGCGAATTGACAAAAGCAGACTAGAGAGCAATTCACAAAGGTTATGCCACAAGTCACGCCTCGAGCGAGCACCAAGAAATAAATTCCTTTGCTCGGGGCATTGATGGGGATGTGATGTTAACTGACCGCCAGTACCACGGTAGTTTTGAGGGGTGATGTACGAGTCCGACGGTACTTCAAATTCCTTCTTCATACCTTTAGGGAAAAGTGGCCGATCTGAACGAATTCAAGGGCTTCAAGTACCCGCGTCTCCACCTGCCCACGTCGCCTCCTGACATCACACATATATGTATCCACAATGGTTCAATGTTGAGATCGTAGCAACGTCATCATCTAAAACCCCTTTAGAAGAGGTTAAACTTGAGAAAGAGGGGGCCAAGAAACCGAAGCATGTTCGCTGAAAACAGGTGAAAAGGGAGGTATTCCATTAAACCCTACCAGTGGAAGAACATGATACATGAGTTAGAACTGTCCCATTGCACAGAATTTAGTGCGTCGTTATCTCATTTAGTCCATACGGGAATCGTCAAGCAGTGTAGATTAACCGAATGGTGCGTGTCCATGCTGTATGCAGTTGATCCACAAGGAAAACTGGACAACATTCCCTTCGGCGGTATATTGGTTCGGTGACAGCTCAAAATGTTCAGCGATCACCCCCCGGGGTTGACTTACGGCAACGAGTTTGGAATGAAGTCCACCACTCTTCGAGGAGAGTGAGGTATAGCACTCAACAAGGGGCCTTCCATCTCTGGTTCAGAAGTATACCCCTTACAGATGACGGTTGTCCCCACGACACCATGTGCGATTGTATAGGTTTACTCCAACTAAAACGGCGACAAATACACTATTCACTACCACACCAGGAGCACGGGTGCGTCGTTCTGCGTTTTTCCACTTGTAGCAGGCCCTTTCAACCAGTCAAGCCTACCTCAGCTGGGCCACAAGCCTCCCCCCGCCATCTCTTAGTTTGGAGTTGACGAGACAGTCGGCATGACCAATTTGTGCGTTCATCGGGCTGCGACGTCGAATAAAACGTTTGTGACACATACCACGACGTCGCAAAAACACCAACAACCCTCGACTGAAGAACACCACGACTAGGAGCACAGCAACAATCGAACATTTGGGAAACTGTTGCCTTACCATAGGACCCCGCGGCCGTGGGGGCGGAAGGTCTTGCCCGAAACTCCGAATAATGCTGCTAACAGGATCGGCAAAAAGACGGCAGGCGATATCAATCGAGGAGTTAGTGTCAAATAGAACAGCTCGTGAGAAGGCGCTACAGGGCACCGCCACTAGCAGGGCTGCGGCATAGACGCGGTTATGCCGTCGTTGACTAGCTGAGTACATTTGCCCTATTAAGGACGAGGAAGACCGAAATGTACAAGGGTCGTTCTCATTTAATCCCAGCACAACAGCTTACGCACCAAAGTATTGGCGAAATTCTTTGCGACGATGTTTTCGAAGGCAGCTGTTCTCATAGATCCAGAGACGTTGAAAATGATGGCAGATGGTGTTGTAGCTGCGACGATAGGTTGCTGGCATACGTAGGCAAAGACGGGGTGAAGGTAAATCCTACGTAGGCAGGGCGCGGGGTATGGAGGGATCGTGGTCCTTTGAGCATATTCCGGTCGAAACACGGTTGTCGCGGAAGCATCTTCTTAGATGGCGCCCTGCCCAAGTTACGAGCTTCTTTCCCACGAGCGCGTAAAACCCAGGTCTTACTTCAACATACAGGCATTTTTCGGTATTCTGCTCGAAAGCAGTTTTGTGACCATCGCTCAACTAAAATCCCCTAAAAGCCTTCGATCTCAGACAGATAAGTAACGAACCGCCAAGACTATTGAGATTGAACAATACACGTGAATTAAAACAGTAACATTGATCTGTATGTTGATCTGCACTCTCGAGGATCCGAGGCTGCCGGTGCGATGCTGACATTTTGTCGTTTACGTTTTTTTGGAGACGGCGTACACGTTAGTCGTTCGAGTTTGAGCTTACCTAATCGTGCCAAGCATTTACCCCTGAAGTGTGCTACAAAAACTGCATAACTAGCAATGTATTCAACAGCAGTACAACAACACAAAACTGTAGAGTTCGAGTATTCGTGTTCTTCATGAATACTTAGACTCAAACTTGTTCTGACAGTACAGGATGATTCGCGCCGGAAGCCGAAACGAACACTACGGGCAAAGGCGAGCTGACTCCTGTAAGTAGGAAATACGTACACATTCGTACACCGTTTCTCGCCCGTAATGGTGCTGTGTACATAAAGTGCAAAGTGGTCCCTCTACGAATACTACGAGTGCAAGACCTACCCCAATTGTTACACGAGAGAAGCCCACACGGCGAAGCAACCCTAAGTCTAGAACGTAAATACCAGGTAATCGGAACAGATGAACTGCCCGTTTCCCTCACACCTCCTGTAGCTGTTGTCAGTGTACGATTAGAGTGTAGTTGTTGTCACTGTACGACTGGACTTACAGCACCTTTCGCTTGTAACTACCACCACTACGACCACTGCTACTGCTCTATAAATATTGTATTAGTATTGTTACTGCTCTACGACGACTACTTGGCCAAAAAATAATATCGTTTCCACTACTGCTGTTGTTGCAGCGAACGAGTTAGGTTACCTTTTCATTCTGAAGTAGTCCCGCGATCGTGTTCATTAAGGGTTGTGCGTCGTCGCAGAAAAGTGGTTAATGTCCAAAATGAGAGCACGTGACCTGCGGCCGCGAAAAACACAAAATACCTAAAAAGTATTCAATACCTACGAGGAAGAACCCCGCAGGTCACTCAACAGACAGGTTATTGCCACACGCGCAATACGCACCCGGTCGCCGCGCGTTAGCTGGTTTCCAAGCATAGGTAATGCTGCTCTGGTGTTACCTGACCGACGAGCTTAAAATAGACCGAGACCCGCCTAAACCCTTTGTCTGGGGAAGACAGGGACACACGAACTCAACTTCATTGCAATTTCACCTCTGTTCACTGTTGTTTCGGTCAACCAACAAGGATTGACCGAGTGCCGAAGCGATGGCTCTTCTGCTGGTGCTCTCGCCCCGACATGCCAGCCCCAAAGAAGGGGAGCGGAACTACAGCAGTGAGATGCCATCTATCGGCTAGCTCATGTGGTATTGAGTGTGTCTCGTGGTTTTTGTATCTAAATGTATATTTCATATTCAACGAAACAAAACGTCTTACGAAATTTGTCCAAAACCTGAAAATTAGAAGCGTGAGGTGCACCGGAACACGTAGACCCACTCACAAGAGCTTCACCACAGGTTGCATCTGGGGCCTAAAGTTCCGTTCCCCTACTTAAATGCAGACGTGCAAGTGCACGGCGAGCCAGCAGTGCAGCTGTCACTTCCGCACCGCCCTTTCTTTTGGATGCGGAGTCTTGAACTGCTGTAAAGAACACCCAAGGTGAGAGGTTGTGTCTAAGACCATTGAGTGCTTGTCTGTATGCCTCTCTTTGTGTACCCTGGTACGGCGTTTGGTCGGGTCTTGTTGTACCCTGGGCGCTTGGATAACGCTACGATCCATTATCAAAGCGTTTTAGGTCGCGCATGGCATAGAGGTTGGGTGTTACTCGTGTGACATCCATCAGTGCGGCGTGGACCGTGGCATTTTCTGTTTACGAGTTCGTACTGTACTTGCATTTTACTGGTTCCCATGTATTTTCATATTCGATTTTCGTTTTCTTGCAGAAGGTCGAAAGGTCGATGAGTAGTAAAGAGTGGGGGTGTATACATACCTGATATCATACTTGCGTTACCCCAAGTTTGCGACAAACGTAACTGGTGACACAGTAATCATCGTTGCCGGTGGGCATTTTGGTCTACAGGCATCTGCTGCTGCTGTGTGGGGTATTATATATCAGTGCTGAGCAATTGATGAAAAGTAAAAAGTATTTTAAGAGTACGATACCAGGCAAGTCCCAGGTACGAGGTTTCCAATCGAGACCGAGTGCGTCAGCAGTATGGTGTGCGACACGGTTTCCAGTACATAGGAAGACGTTTCGGCACAGCTGACTCGTCGCCACCCTGTTGTGCCGCATAAAATGCTGTTACTCACCCGGGACTCTGCTTGTTTCCTTTCTTTGCGTTACCGTTACCCGTAACGTGCATTGCTAACGTACATTGCTAAGAAGCTATTGCGAGTTAAGCTCGAAGGTGAAACCCTTTGCGTACACATATAAAATAAAATAAATGACTCATAGACAGGCCGCCGATCGCCGTACGTCGTTCGTACAGTCCTAGGGCCGTCAATCGGAGCGAAAAATCAACTGGATGTATATTGTGTAATGTTGCGGCGAAGCCAATTCGTCGTTTTGTCGAAGAATCGAAGCGAGACCCAGGGATGCAATCCGCCGTATAATACGTACCCATAAAGAATAAACGTTGCCAAGTGTGTCCTATATCCCCAGTATCAAACCGTACCCGTGTCTCAGTGGAAGCGCCTTAGGATGCATTTCCACACCCGCATCAAACACAGGCAACGAGGGCAAGAGCGGCGTGAGGCTAGTTGTCATGATATCCCCATTTCTCCTCGACGTTGTTGCGGGGGCGTCACATTTTCTCGACGTGATGTGTGGCTTGCCCTCTCTCTTGGAAATAATTGGGAGGAGGCAATCTATACTACCAAAAATTGTACCAGGTAAGCTGTAGCTACTGTATGGTAACTCGCGCATCCAGATAATTTTGTCCGTCGTCGACTTGACCGTCGTCGACTTGAGTCGGTGTTTGTTTCGTCGGCGGTGGATACATGATCTCGCTTCTGCGATCTCGAAAGGGTTCCCTAGGTTGTACGGTGGTACAGCTTGAAACACGCTTTCGCTCTAGACTCCACTAACATGCTTTAGTCGGCGACAGTAGCTCCTCTTTCGCGACGACGCAGACTTTAAGGTGGGTAACACAGTCCAGAAGAGGCTACGCAAAGGTCGTTGCTGCGCTTCTTGTGCAGGCACGTCTTCAAGACGATGAATCGCAAGAATATTTATCGGTGACGCGTCAACACAGACGGCTGGACGTTATCTTATCACGGGCTTAGAAGCCACCAATGAGAGATTCGCCGGCAGCTCATTAAACGACATGATACTTACTTGCATATGGCATTGCCACACAAAGTATCGCGTAGGTTGTTTGGAAGGTTTGCCCACAACGCCGTTTGCTCAACGACATTCTGCTGAGTTTCTACCAACAAAACGTAGGAATTGGCAGAAGGCCACAAGATTGAAACCTACAGTAGTACAATCCTATTACAAAATGACCAGCGCGAAACAGTCCAGTGGTTCCCATCGGGTGGAAAAAGAACGGCGTTGAACAGTTCACTTGTTTCTGGTTCAATTGGCCTCCACTCGTATTCCCGTCTTAGGATTTAGCATTCACCATCCCCACGCAGTCAACGTGCGTGTCTGTGTGTTTACTGCTGGACAATGTTATTACGCACTGAATAAAAAGCAGCTAACAAGATTGAATGAGCATCGCACGCGTGTACTACAGGTATGTACTCCGTTAACTGCGTGTATGAGGTGCGACATCCGCTATAGTCGCACGAGAAGTATCTGTAGCAAACAGAAAAAAAAAATGTTCTCGCGCGCTCGCAAAGACAAGTTACAGCATCATTAGTCCACGTGTGCGTATAGATAGAGAGAGAGCAGGTAACGAAGTGCTCGAACATTTGATACTTAAGCGTCGATGGTTTCCATGGCACCTCATACTGTGACCAGGGGTTGGTGTGAACAGTAGACTGTGGTGTAGTCGTCGTTGCTATTGTTGGGGTTGCATGATACAACATACTATGTATCTGTTAGCAAACCCGACGGCTGCTCCTGGTGCAGAAATCGCATGCTGCTGGGATGTAGTGTGCTGCTTACTGCTGATGGAGTGTTGCTAGGATGTTGCAGCGATACTCTTGTGTAGTGTCGTTTTAGCAGCGGTGCTGTGGCTGCTATCGGTGGTATTGGTGATGCTGGTGTTGTTTTCGTTCAACATTTCGTCGGAGATTGATCCCCGAACGGGAAACAGTATCCTAAAGAGATCGTTGCTACAACTCGATCGTGAACGGCACGACGCCCCGAGACTAGCACTAATTATCGCTGCGACCAACCGTGCGACTGGGCGATCGACGATCGGCAGGGGAACGATCCGGTCATGGACTCGCGATGGACAGCAGTATTCAAAATATACAGTTTTCGGACGTGGTACTCAAGAGCTGCTGTTGTTGCTGCTGTTGTATACCATGTATGCGAGTACTGCTGCTTAATATGCTGTTGGCGTTGTGGGACGTATGCCATGTACTACTGTAGTCGCTGTTTTACGAACTAGTATCGGTAGGTAACAACGGCACCCTCCGGCAGGTCCGAAAAGTAAACGTGCAACCGGAGCAACGGCAAAATGCACAATGATAGCACCCAAAACATTTCCGTTGTGCTTTCTTTTGTGTTACTCCCAAGGGTTGTGTACACTTTTAAGCATTTAACCTCGATGCTCGTGCTGTGAGAAGAACGTCACATTGCAGGATGCAAAAGAACGAGTTTCAAACAGTTGTTGTTTGTTGTTGTTCTCACATTAACTCTCACAATCAAGTCCGAGGTCACGGGACAGGCTCCAGTCACTCTGGAGTGGAAAAATACCCCAGGAAAAAAATAAAAACAAACCAAAAGCGGTACGCTTATATACCATAGCTGTACATCCGCCAAACAAAATACGTAAAAGTGAAATCGGAAGTCAGCGTACGTACGTATCAGGCCCGTCCGTACTGGCACATACGTTTAAATTTTAAATAGACGTGACTGAAACCGACTACACCGCATGCCACCAAGGAAAGCCAAATAATGTACAAATCCGAGGAGTAGGTGGTTCTGACTATGCAGGGTTATTTTCTTCTGCTCAAGCACTCGCATCACTTGCCGGTCGTGCTGCTGTATTGCTGTCGCATTTATGGCCTGGGTTAGCCTGCATTCTCAGCTATTACGGCTGGAGTGGAATCGTAAGCGGGCGATGGTCCGCTCCCCGGTCTATGCGCCAACTACGTAATCACAATATAAATAATGTCAAAGAGACTACTGTTACGCTACGTATAGTGTACTGAGCGAAAGCAGGCGATAAAACCCACACTGCCAATCTAATCACAAAAACACAAAAACTCAACCCGAAAAATTAAAATGTAACGGAACTGATCAAAGCGAACATTCCATCCACCCGTACCACACAGACCTAAGCTAAACGTGCAACGGCCAAGCACCACGAAATCCACGAACTTGAAGAGCGGACAATGCTGATTATCGTTGCACACCGAACGAAGACCCAACCCAAACAATTTGTGGAGAAGGCAAAGAAACACACGAACAAACTCCATATATTTTCTCTTTCTGTGAGACTCACCTCCGTTCACTGTTCAGGTGTTCCGCCAAGAAAGAGCAGCGCGAGAGAGCGATGTCTGCAATGCGCGGGTCGTCTTGCTTGGGCACAGCAGCCAATGGAGAAGACACGGAATTTTGGGCACTAGCCCTGTTCTTAGGCTCTGTGTTGAGTAAGTCTCAACGCCTCGACGCACCAGGTTCCGTTGTTATCAGTTTTCAATTTCATGTTTTCGATTTTTGTCGAGTATTCGCTGGCGGACGTATCGGGGGAAAGGGGATAAATCTTCACATTCCATCCCCCGATAAAATCGCCAACAATTTATTGACGAAACCGCAAGACTGAAACTCGAACCGGCCAGACCCTTGTGCATCGAGACATCGAGACCTACTCGAGACAGACGCTAGCAACAGGTACCACCTGGTATCTAGAGATTCGAGACCGTCCCCATTGGCTGCTCTTCCCGGGGTAGACGACCCGTGCAGTGCAGCCATCGCTTCCGCACTGACTCTTCTTGTCGGCACACGTCAAGAGAGGTGAGACTCACCGGGAAGGCAGATTGTTGCCAAGAAGTTGGGTTGTTTGTGTGTCTCTGTTCTTTCCCCACAGAATATTGTTGTCGAGTTTTTCTCACGAGAAAGCGGGCCAGCAGTGTACTCGTAGGGGCGTCGATGTTGCGTTTGAAGCAATAGCTGTGTAGCGACGTGTCGCAGATGTCTGTGTGGCATGAGTTGTTGGGTCTGGCTCTAGTATTTTGTGTTGCTTGTTTTTGTTCGAGTTTGTGCTTTAGCAATTCAAGGCTGTACGGTTGGTGTTTTACGCCATTTTACGGTACACGGTAAATCAGTCGCGAGATGCACAGCATATCTGATGTCCTCACTGGCAAAAGAACGCCTGTTCCGCAAAATGAGAAAAGAAAATGCAAGGGTACACCGGCTTCTAGCCTCTCAGGTGAGGTTTCACCGTTTTATTGGGTGGGGCTAGCGGTATTGAACGCCGATCAATACGGCCATCAACGTCAACCCCATCAGCTCTAGAGCAACCACATGCAGCGCAATATATAAGTCAGGCATTGTTAGGTCATTTTCAGGGTGTCGCCTAGATAGGATCTGGATGTCGGAGTTCTTTGGCCCCCTACGCATACTTGCATACCCACGAACGCATCGAAATCCAGTGCTATACTATTTCGTGTATCCATGATGACACGTAACAACTTCGATACTACAGTAGAGTAATTCATGTTGGTTGTATTGTGTCATTGCGCGACAACAGGATATGCTTACCATCTACAGCAGTAGCCCGAGTGCAATGTCTAATATTGTACCCTGGTAAATAATAATGAGTAATAGGCAATGGTGCCGGACGCTACGACCAATATCATTTCGATTTCCGAAGTTGCTCCAAACCGTCGTGGACTTATGCCCATAGACTATAGGCATGATCTTGGTTCGGTGTGCTGGCGTTCAAAGCGACGAGGGGGCGAAAGAGCTCAGAAATTAATTACCCAAATCGTTGCTTGGCTTCATGGACATGACCGCAAAGCCATGGGCTTCGATGGGTTCGTGGATATGCACGTGCGGTTAGGCGCGCAAAGGACTCCGACATCAGCTGTGCTTCATTCTGTAGATGGCCCGACCGTTGTTAATAAGTGTGTTCGTGCCTCGTATATACGTTGCTATGGTGGGTGTGCGTGGTGTTGCTCCATTCGACGTGTGGTGTAGCCTTTGTGTGTTCATAAATTGATGGTGTTGACGTTAATAACCACATTGATCGGCGTTCTGATGATCTTGCTCCGGTGCAGCCCGTGCCATCAAATTGTGACGGCGTTCCTTGAGAAGCTAGAAGTCGATGTATCGCGGTATTTGTGGTTGTATCTCTTTACGGGCATGCTTTGGCCTACGAGAGCAGCCGACAGATGGAAATTTTGTGACGGATTCGCCCTCTACGGCAAAATTGCCTAACACCCGCCCGGTATACCGTTGTCTGGCTAAATAACGCCCTTTAGTTTGTGTTTACTTTGAGTTGGTAATTCGAAGTTTCAAGACAGTCCATCGTTTGCTGCTACTATACTCCACTGCAGCAGTACCGTTGTTCCTCGTCTCGATGCACGGGGGTTGCAGTGGCTGCGTACCGGTTACATCAAAGCGGTAACCGACAAGACGGACAGGCGCCCCTCTGCGTAACATATGCGTACCCCATGCATACCCTATGTATTTCTTCTCGTATAGCAGCAACTACAGAGTACTCGTCGTACGTCGGACGCCGATAGCACTCCATTTCGAAGTATGCAGCCGCGCTCTAAAATACTCCTGCACATGTACGACAACAGCAGCACAGCAGCAGTAGCAGTACTACTTCAAAATATGTATACGTACTCCTCCATGTTTAAACTCGCATTTTGAGCGTACAACAGCAGCAGCACACCAACAGTAATTGTACGTGCAGCAAGCAGGCCGCATCTTTGCCACTCGTACTATTAAAATATGTAGCATGGCATATTCACTGGTATTGTGTTTCGGTATATATATATTATACAGCATCTGTCGTGGGTTGTCGGTCGCGACTCGTTCATGAATCAGACGTGAACTATATTTCAAAACATGAAGTGACGGTTCTGCGATCAGTCGCGCCGTCGCTGAACGGACTGTCGATCGGCCGACCATCGGTCGCCCATCCTATCCGTCTATCGGTGTTATAGTCGTTGCTGGTCTCGCCCCGTCGCTCCGTTCCCGAACGTCGCAGCCTGGTCTTCTGTATTCTGTTTTGCTCCTCTCTGTACTTGAATAAGTTCACCCTGCTGGGTAATGTATTTGACCGACATTTTACTCCAACAGTGGAGTCCTCGACGACGGGTGTTCCAATCTTCCGTCGAGCATATATAGGACAGAAAAATGTGTTTACGTGTGTGGCTCTAAAATCAATAATTGGGCCCATTAACTCAAACGAAGTGTAGGTAGGCAAATACAACCGCGAAGGAAGTCCGAAGTCGAAGATGCAGGTGAAATGAATGGAAAGTGTTATACATGACTAGGCCAACCCGGGGTTGAGATGATATTAGGCATTTCGCCAAGAACTAAATGGTCTGATCATTCGACGTTCACGCATGGTTACAGTGAGGAGAAACTTATCAACCGGCTGTACGATACACGTCTTTTGTGTTGTTAGGCGTTATACCGTTGTGCTGTGACCCAGGGCTTGGGTGTGCTGTTTACTTCGGCTAGAGAATGCGAGCAGACCACCAATCCACACCGAAATGTCCCCGACGATACAAGCCGCAGCACCACAGCAGCACCGCAGCAGCACCAGAGCACCATCACACCAACACAAACGCAGCAGCTGAATTACCGTTGTGTATAATCAACGCTTTGACTCCTGAAAAAGGCGGTCAAGCTATACCCTGTAGTTGGCTATATTCCCGTTCGTCGAGCAAGAATCAACTAAAATGACGTCGGATTAAACGCCAACATCCGCGGAATATCCAAACCCAGCCTCGCCGGCATAACCACAGCCGCCCTATACCAGCAACAAGCTTGCTGCGCCAGCAGCACCACCACTGCAGCATCACCCCAGCTGGCACCACCACACTATCCTACAAACGACCAGGGTATGAATTTTACAGTGGCAGCTCTAGCGGAGGCAACGATTTAGTTTTATGTTACATGCAACAAGAACAACTTTTGCTCGTTCTTTGAAGCAATATCCAGCCGATGAGGAAGGGGGGGTCGAAATCTGCTGGGGATGCATTTCGGCGTTGCCGTCATTCGTTTCAAACTTCCCTATCGATCGCCTACGTGGCCTAAGTGTATCTTCAACCTTGTGTTTCTAGTCTCAGACGTATTTAATTTATCTGCCTTTCGTTCTCATTGTCCATCGTACGAGTACCACAGACATACCACCTCACACACATTCGTAACGAAGTAGTGCATACATGTAATATTGGTAACAAAGTACGATGTTCACTACATTCCAGTTGATTTATGTGTACTTCGTATGTTGAGCCTGAAATTGTATGGTTGAACACCGCACATACAAACATAGTTTGAGCATACATAGTGTTACTTACGCCTGTATTGCCCGTGTGAGTTTATTGTCTGGCGTATAACCTATTACGCCCGGTCTATTCCGCGCCGATCGTATTCCACGTAGGCGGCAGACAGCGTGGTATGTCATCCGCTGGCAATAGGCGGTGGTTGGGTCGTGCTTTACTCTCATTTTTACGTGCAAGAATATCTCCTCCCTCTACTGTAAGTCCCGTTGTACAAAGAGAGACCGAGTGTTTGTGTCCAAACCACGAAGGTATAAATTATTCAGCCTCCCGAGTGAATGTAGATCGTGATAGAGTAGCCCAACCAATGTCCACAACCTTAGCGGCTCTACACCAAAATATGGAATGTTCACTGGTGCTTCTAGTCAGATACAGTTGGTTGGTTATCTTCACCGACCGATGATCGTCGACGCCCTTCACCGAAAGCACAAGAGATCCACTCAAACGCTTCCCTCAGTGGTAAATGCTGTGAAATTTTCCCCACACCTCGTTGACCGTGCCTCCGCACGCCAGCTCACAACACAAGGTACGTACTGTGCTTTTCGCTTGCTGGAAAGATGTCTCCCCATTGTTCCACGTGATCCTCGCACTGAAAGCGATACTTGAGACGCCTGCTTCTATGGAGGAAGCACTTTTTTACCATTTTATTTTCTGAATATCGCGACTCCTTAACCCAAATCGTCGGAATGTACCTCTCTCTGTTCGCTATATGTTTCGGTGTATACGTAGGCCATGGGATTGTTGTTTATCTCGTAGAACGTTTGGTAATTCCCAAATCAGTTTTTGGGAGAGGTACAAGGCTCTTCAAATTACGGGCCTCAGAAATGCCATGGTGAACCTTTGCCGTATCATGCGTCTGCACTGCACTGAATGCTGCGGCAAGAAAACTTCTGTTTTGAGATCCCTTTGAAAACAAGCCAAATAGTTGACTTTATTCCCTTCTCTCTACCACTCTTGACGGTCGGTTACGCCTATTTTGTATTCGTATGAATTGCCGCAACGTTCCCTTAACTTCGTCCATAGTGGTGTATATGTGCACTCTACCAATAGCACGTGTTTGTATTCGCGTTTATGTGTCGTGTCAAACTGTAAACTACATGTTGGGTCGTACCCACGGTACTTGTCACCGGGAAATACGGCAGTCAGACAATGGATCGAGCACCCGTGCCCTTCGTGCCACCGGCGAACGTTTTGCGAGTTGTACATCCCTGTCGTTCAATACGTCTGAGGTTCTTGACTGGTACATGAGCAGCGAGCAATGCGAGAAGCCCCACACATTTGATTCACCGCCTTTCGGCAACGAGTTGGCCATGTCGGTACGAATATGAAATGGTAGATTTGGGCGTCAAGTCTAACTCGATAATGTGTTGGCACCCGTCACCGTCACCGCGGGGACTCTCTGGCTCTAAACCGAGTTATTTTACCTCACTACTGCCTCCGTCAGGTGCCGTCTCTACGAGTCATTTCTTTGGCATTTTTTTGGTTTCCGTGTTGTCTTGCTGTCTTGCTGTCTTGATGAATTAATTGATATCGTCATAGCGATGCATTTACACGACGCAGCTCTTCATTCGATTCAAATCGCGGAAGTATCGATATTTCCTGGTATGGATAAACAATGGCGCACAGAACTACTGTAGCGTGACTGAGTGATCTCACGGTATTTGCCTTGGCTTCAATTTACATAGTATTTATGGCCAACATTTCTGAATATGCAGTCGGTTGGGCCTAAACGAAGGACGCATAATAGCGACCTAGCAGCGGTCGTGCGGTGTGGGCTATTGAGCTTGTCGTTCCCTACATGTATGTCCTCCAATTCGCCCTACTCTAACGGGTAAAAATGTGAGATTGGATTACCCTCAACTGAGTCATTGCTTTCGGTTTGCTTCGCCATATATTGGTGTTCCCGGCTCACCCTCAACCCTCCTTGCCCTATTCTTCTCCCGTGTTGTGTTTCCCTAGACGTCCCAGTTTCTAGACGCTCGTCGAGCATGGTATGCTGCTCATACACCACCTGCACAAAAAGAGCGAGCTTTACCGTCAAGGGTGGCAAGACAGCGGCGTTTTGCAAGCAGCATGCTGATGACGGTATGGTCAACATCTACACCAGGCGTTGCTCACACGACTCATGCGAGAGGGGGCCGAATTGGGGTGTGCTGAGTGGAGCTTCGGCCACTACTTGCACCTTGCATAAGAGTGATCTCTCTGGCGGAACGGTGGTGAACTTTAAAACAATGTGCAAGGTCACAGGATGTGGGAAACTCTCGCGATGGGGACGTGAGGGCAATCAACCTACCCACTGCTTTAAGCACGGCACCCTTGAGGATGGGCTGGTGTGTACCGTCAGACCGGACTACAGCAAGATGCGGATGGGTAACTCATCGTACAGTGCAGTAAAGCGTCCCGCGGTTCGCGTTAAAGCTGAAGTTTCGTTTTAGAATATTATCGAAATGGCCCATGTCGTTTTGTGTTATCAATACGGTCGTGGTTGGAGGTGGTTCATTGACGGCGACGATCACGACGTCTACGGCAGAAGATCCCAGAAGCTTGCAGGTCCTGCCTTGACATTGGTTTGAGAGGTTGGCTCTCTCGCGTCTTCGAACCTGTTGTACTCGTTTCGGCGCGGAAAAATGAATAGGACCGGTGACGTAAATTTACAGACAATGAAGCACATTTGCTCCCCGAACATAATACAGGTAGTGGGGGCATGGCCATATAGGGGAGACAGTGCCTATGCTTAATGCCGTGGTTCAGAATGTTTCCCATATCGTTGAAAAACATACTTGGTTGGATTTCGCGTTTTGGAGTTGGATTAGTCTCAAACGTTCCCCGCTATCGTTGAATTCGGTGTTGTGCTTGGAACGTGCTTGTTGTTTCTGAAGAGGAGGGTGATTTTTGTTTTCTTGAAGAAACAACTCTCCGTGAAGGGTTAACCTGGTTCATTACGGCATCTTTGAGTCGAAGCGATGTAGGGAGATGTCCAACTCAGCAGCCAGTGAGCTTGAGCTGTGTGGCTCGTTGTTCGTGGTTGGCAAAACGAACAATAGAGGGACGGAGAAACGGAGAACCGCCAAACAAACGCTGGTTGGAAATCGACCAAATGTCAAGAACGGTTTGCCCACAAGTCACAGCATGGACAAATTTCGTCCAAACGACGTTCCACCTCATCCCTGGTATGTCGTTTGTGAGAGGTGTCCTGAGCTTAGGTTGTCCAACAGCAGGCGGAAATAGTAGACTGGCTGCAGTTGCCGCCGTGGCTTGGGATGTGGAGTTTTCTGAAAGTTGCAATGAGTGAATTCACCTGACACCGAATCGCCGTTTGAGAGAGCTGAGTCCCCTATAGGCAAGCTGGTACGAGCTTGGTTGGCGAGCATTCTCGGGCAATGTCGCAGGTTCCACATCATTTGCGCTTCGTTCGACTACCAAGTTGGATTATGCAGCCGACGACAGGCGGTATAGACAATCAAGGACCAGGCGGATCACCGAAAAGTTGGCACAGATGCCCGTTTGACGACCTTGCACTTTTACGATCTACATAAGGATCAACGGAACAACCACTAATGAGATTTGGAGATGAGACCGTACTGCGGATCATGGAGAGAATAATGTGGCAAGTCATACCGGACGGTCCTTGACGCTACTGAACGGATCATCACGTGGCACGTGGAGTAGGCGAAAGAAGAGCAGGGATCGCCACAGACCTGCCCTGGGTGGCTCTCAAGGCAACCCGGGCGGGGGGGGCGCACGGGGGGCGTGAGGATTATGTCGGTCGAACAAAGAAGTATGATAACGGCAGACCGGGTAGCACGTCATCAGGCGGACTGGTGTGTAAAATTATTATTTGCCGCAGCACACTACTGGGACGGCTTTAAATCTGTTTCTTTTTTTGCATGTTTTGCTTGAGAGCTTGCAGCCTTTGTGTGGTTCTTCCTTGCTTGTGTTTGTTTAGTTGGTTTTTATGCTGCCTGTCTCAGCACCCTCCGAGGATTACGCCAGCCGATTCTACGGTGTTGCCTCCGCTGGTGTGCCTGTTAGTGCGAACCTGCTGTCCCGTTGTGTCCCCATTAATTTTTCCTCGTTTCCATATTCTGTTCATTTTTGTTTGTATATGGGGGATATGGAAGCGATGAGAGCGGTATGGGCACAGCTATTGCCAGAGACAGTATTCAGATGACCAACCATGCGGCAACGTTCCAACTCTTTCACCAAGTAGTAAAGTACCGTAGGATCATTCCGAACTCAGTTTGGGTACTGCTCTGATGCCGTTTTTATGGTGATCTCCTTTGTTCTTGTCAGCCTCTTTTGTCCTGGTTTTTGTATTTTTTTGTACTTTGTTTTTGTTAAACTCTCACTTTTCTTCTGGGTGCCTCTTCCCTCCCCCCATGCGTTATTTTCATTTAAACTTTCGCTTTGATATTATTTGTTTTGTTCTTTCTCTTTCTGTTTATTACGGCCTTTTCTATCTTTGTTTTTTCCTGTTCTTTGTATTATTTTGGGTGTTCCTTTTTTCTTTCTCTTTCTTTTTTATACGTCATTTTCATTTCCCATTCTGCTTGTTCTTTCATTATTTTTCTGTTGCTTTGCTCCATATGTATTTCCGTCAAGATGTCGGGGTTTCTGCCTTGTTATGTCCCACTTTTCGTATTTGGTACTTCCGACACGGCCTGACCAAATTGCCTTCGTGTATTTGCGATGTCTGTATTCAAGGGTATGTTCGGTAGGTTTTGTCGGTACCGAGGCTATTTTGGAGGGTGTAGCGAACATCCCGAAGTACCGGGTACCGGTGTCGAGGTCGTGCTAAACTTACTGAAGTGTCGGGTACCGTTGTAAAGGTTATGCCGAACCACTTCGATACGCTGATCTGCCCGGCGTACCCTTAGGACAGTGTTGGGTACGGGTATTGAGACCGTCCCAAGGTGATTGACGTGTCGGTTGCGGGCGACCGGGTCTCGTACTAAACATATCGAAGTATAAGGTGCCGGTACTACTGTAGATGATCTAGATCGATATTTTTACGATGTGTGTACATTTACTTCCAGGAGTTGATTGGAAATGGACTAGTAGGGCAATCGAGGATGTGACCACGATGCTAGACCCAGGTTGGGTTTCCTGTCAGTGAACGTAGCAAAACATAAGTAAATCTCTAGAGCTTATTTATGTCCGACGGTGACAATCGCATCGTTGCGGATAATATGTAAATTGAGGGATAATTTGAGACTAGTCGGGGGGCGACCTGGGATGCCTACTGTCACAATGGTATGGTCGGTAGGGTGTATCGGTGCCGCATAATGTTGGTGGACGTGCCGAACTTGACGAAGTGTCTGGTAGCGGCAACGATGTATGGATCCTTACACGGTGTGTCGGGTACCGGTATTGAGGTGGTTCCAAACCACTTTAGTAGGGGAAATTCCCCCGATGTACCCCCGGTATCTGGTATACCTTTACAGAAGTGTAGGGTACTGATGATATAATGGTACCGAACTTCCCGAAGTGTCCGGTATCGAGTTCCTGCCGAACATTACCAGCGTATCCAGCGGAGTGTGAAGACAGTACAAGACCTTGCAGAAGACTCCAGTAAGGTGTTCACGGAGCAACTGCCCCCAGCATACTTTGATACATACCGTCCCGAAGACGCCTTTCAGTGTTCCGGGTGGCACAGAAACCGTGCTCGAACGTAATCCCACTGATATGCTGTTCTCACTTTGTGATATATGATATGAGCAAACCGTGGGATCACCAGGAAACCTGTGAGCGTGGTTAGGGCTTCCTCGGGTGTAGTGTCAATCGATGTCGAGACACCAGTCCTCAAGAGAGCTATCGACGAGAAAAGTGAACACGAGTAAATCAACTTCTGTCACCTGTTGTGCTTGACAAAAAACGTACCACAACTCAAACGGAAATGCTAAATACAACACCCGTGTCGTATTTCGTTAAATATAGACGACACCACGCCACGTTTGCGGCACACGCTCAGGATAGACAAGCGAGTGCCAGCGCTGCGTGGGAATGGTGTAGAGCTATTACTAAGGTAACTGTGAAGCTCAGACAGGCCGGTACTCGAGGAGGTACGAACTCATCACGTAATCATGCACGATAATTCAGACCGGGGTCGTGTATGTGGAAATACGACACCGTTGTTGCTTCTACGCGACCCCGGTGTCCTATGCAAGCGTTGCATGCGACACATGTGCGTATTCCCAAACTGCCATCGACGACAGCATTCTGATAGTTCTGCGAGTGCACGCCGCAAGCACATATCTGCTCGTGTACTGGTCAATTATTGTAAATCTGCATAGAGTTTTGTTTATCTTTCGGCTCTTCCTCAGACAGCTACCTATTCTTGACCGCGTGTTTTATAAAGGAGTTTCTTTGCCGTGGCGTTTGTGTTACGATATTTTTTTCAGCGTTTTGTTTACCGCGGCTGACAAATCCTAGCTCAAGTAATCCACGACGTCGCGCTCGTGGCGGTTTCTTCACACACTGTGCCGGCGGCTGCCCACGAAGTCTCGTGGTATTGCTCGGTAAGCTCTGCGAGGAATTCCAATCCCCGTCTGCGTAACCTTAAGGCCATTTTCTTTAAGGCTAAAGTCTCAAGTTTCCAGACATAACGTTCAGGTCGTTCAATTATAGGCTTTCTATTTTCAGGACAATAGGAAAGGCCCTCGATGTCATATATGAGTTGAGCGAGCTATGTGTCCGAGCAACGAGACAACTGTTTTGCGAGACTGCTGATTTTGCACTCGGAGTATTGCGCCCACAAGATTTCGTTCCACCTACAAAGGGCAGGGGGGCTCTGTCATGCCAAATTGCATGTCGGTGGCCACGGGCAGGTCTCGAAGGACTCTGTGTATGGTGCTGCGATGCCTGTCTTGGTTGATCCAAGTTCCCCGCTCGTGTACTAGAATATGATACCAGCTGTGCCCACGGTCCTACAGCGGCTCAGACCTCTGACAGATCTTGGTGTAGATCATGTAAATCCATTTTGGCGGATATTGATATGCTGTGCATAAGATCTAGATCACACAGATCCCACCTGGCGAACCACGTGCGGATAATGCAGATCGTACACATCCCACTTATCGAACATGTGGACATCAGGCAGATCATGCAGATCCCACCCGGCGAAACATGTATGTAAGGTCTAGGGCATACAGATCCCGCTCAGGCAAACGTGTGTGGAATATCTAGACCATACAGCTCCCACTCAGGCAAACGTGTGTGTAGGATCTCGAACATACAGATAACCGGAGGTGCCATCTGTCCGACTTGTTAGATTTCAATACTGGCGGAAAGTATTGTTGAGTGCTGGATGTGTTTTTAATGTTTAGGCGGGGCCCTAATCGGCCGGGGCAGATATTTTTGACCTACTGCGCTCGCCTGAATATCGGCTGGCCATCAGTTTCGCCAGCCGACTTGCTTAGTAAAGTATGTTCGGTGTGGCTAACGGCACATACCGATTAGATAGTAGACGTGAAATATTACCGACAAGCAGCTGTACCAAACTGGGTTACTGTGTCAATTATTGCATGTATTTTTCGGGTAGGGGCTGCATACTCTAGCTGTTACCGGTTGCCTAGACAGATAGACCGCAGTTACCTTCCTCCACATCGTCCTTCAGCAACTCGATCGTCGCGCCTCCGGAATCCGCAGAAGAACAACTTGCTGCCCGCTGCCGAGATCATCTGTGGCCACAGTGCCACTAGAAGTGCTGCCACCCACGACGTTTGACCTGCCGAACGTGGGCTGCTGTAGGCGATCGCGTGCTGGTGAAGCTGCCGTAGCTGCGTGCTCCATGTGGAGAGCCCAGACCACCGTACGCTGTCAAAACGACAATGTAGCACCGATCTCGTCTTAAACAATTCAAACACACGCATGAATCAACTGTATAATATGACAATCGCCTGCGGGCAAACATGTTCATGGGCAAGTACATGTGCTAGATCATGCGGATCATACAGATCCAACCTTGTGTACCATGTACAAATTATGCAGACCATATCGAATCCCACGATGCGAAACATGTACGTAGGGTCTAGATCATCCAGATGCCACCTGGTGAAACAAGCATGTAAGATGTAGGCCACACGTATCCCACCTGGTGAAACACGTGCAGGTCATGCAGATCATATCAATCCCACCATACGAAGCATGTGTGAGAGATCCAGACCACGCAGATTCCACCTGGCGACATGTGTATATAAGATCTAGATCATACAGATCCCAACAGCACGGGTGGACGGGACCCCCCCCTTCTGCCGACATAGTAGAAGGTGGGCGAAAGACCGACCTTCTGAGCACCTTCTGGAACGTCAAATATCACAACACGTGCGGATTTGTCCACGTGCTGTGAGCTTGGCGTGTTTTTTGGCGTTCGAAAAGGTGCTTCCAAAGGCTGCCGTTTGGAGGTTGCCGACTTTCTGTGAATTTTGCGTCATACCAGGTAGCTGACTTTCCAGAAGGTGCTCAGAAGGTCGGTTTTTTGCCCACCTTCTACTATGTCGGCAGAAGGGGGGGGTCCCACCCACCCGTGAGGATAGTGTGATCTAGATCATGTAGAACATTCAGCGACCACCCGGCAGATATGTGCAGATCATGCAGATCACACAGATCCCACCCAAGCAAACTGGTTGAGAGATTTAGACCATACTGATCCCATCATAGCGAACATGTGTCGAAGGGCTAGATCCTACAGATCCGACACACGCAATCGCGTGTGCTATACAAATCGGTGGGCACAGACACTTCACCAAGATTGCTGCAGAAATCACCTCGTATCCCAAGGTACTGGGTAGCTTCTCAAACGGGAAGCCTGGTCGGTGAAAAATGGTTCAGCTTAAACGTACAACATATCCCGTACCATGGCTCACGAAACGCATTGTACAACGCACACGGTTTTTATTCAACATTGGGTAGTTACTCAGTTGAGAACTCGGTCACGGTCATTCAAAACCGGTTTTGCTTAAAAGTGCTACCTTTATCGTAGAACGCATCATTAATTGTGCTGAAGGTTAAGAAAATCTGAATATAGACGCACAGGGGAGCACCGTACCAACTGTTGCCGCCAACCTACAGAGTAAATGGTCCACGAAAGTCTAGCACCACAACTACAACAACTTGTTTGCTGTACAACCTAATCCTCATGCATATCTCAGGGCGAGATAGGTTTGACCCACTGGTTTGTGGGAATACCACCCCAACAGCGCACGTCGTGGAAAGTGCACAACCCAGGGCGCTTGCATCGTTAGAGGTAGCGGGGGTAAGGTCAAGCGATCTGAAAATGAATATGACGGTGACACGTTCGCTCGAGTGGACCTAATGGTGAGAGTAGCGGTTTATATGTGTTTATGGCGACTGGATCGACAGTCACTCGGTCGAGCATTCATCGACGAACACTGGTTGCTGGACTCGGACGCAGCAATTGGACAGGTTGAAAGCTTGACCGTAACGGAAAATCGAGACAATCGTTCCTGATCCTAAGCTGCCCGTCGTCAGTTCAACTTCGATCCGATACAAGCGAGGAACCTTCGTTGTCGTTGAAAAAAATGTCGTTAATTGTTTATCTTTCGAATTGCGTTGTCATTATCGTTTTATGGGTCGTCGGAGAGAGAGGTTTCTCCCCTTGGCCAGATAGATCTCTCGCAGCCTCCTGCAATCTCCTATGTATCTCGCCTACATTTACCGTCTCTCTCTCCATAATATGATACCAGCCGGGTTCCTAACTATTACCGCCTACAGTCGTCTCGGATGACCAAGACTCCGAAGGGTACCGTACCCTTCGACTCTTCCGATATACCTCAAAACCCAAGTAAAAACAATATCAAATCGTTTTTTGGGGGAACCCTGGCTCCCCAACTTTCCCCCCCTCCCCACCCCTCCCCCCGTCGAAAGAAAAAAAGGTGGGCGGGCGGGTGAAGAGAGAGGCACAGATTTCTGCCTGGGTTGGCCAACCCAGTGACTACCTCAATCTGCGGACGTTCCCAGCAAAAACCGCGACTCGCTTGTTGCTCGGCTCGGTCTTGCTAACCTACTCGTGAGGTCTGCACCCAACGGTGGGGCGGAAGGGCGCTGATTTGCGCCTGTGCCCCTGAATCCCCAGACCCCGATATAAACATGCCCAATTCTCTCTACAATAAACAGTGACTTGCCGGTGACTGCATGAACGGAGGCCGTTACTTGTATCGGCAAATCTATCCGTTTTCTGGGTCGTGGGAGACAGAGATTTCTCCCCTTGGCCAGATACACCTATCGCAGCCTCATGCAATCTCCTATGTATCTC
>JAYJMJ010279580.1:0-11848 GCA_036873875.1 Laminaria ephemera
TGGGCCCAAAGAGTCCGGGCTCTTTTGACATGGTCGTAGTTGATTATTTTTTTGCGGTTTCCGAGTGGGTGCTAAGACCCTTTTTGATTGTTCTGTCGCCGCGGTGATGTTGAACCAGGATAACACGTTGACGGCCCCCTATGCTGACGAAGCCCATCCATTGGTGGAGGAAGGGCTGCGGCGATGCATGGAGATCTTCGAGGGCAGGGTGTGCATCATGTCCAACTCTGCGGGCACTAGGTACAGGCCTCACCTTGCCTGCAGTTTTCCAGCGGAGTTTTTTTGTAGGGTGTATACTCTTGAGCCCCCGGGCACCAAGCCTAGTTGTTTGGGTCATGCTGGGGTATTGTACCCGGGTACCACCAGGGTATATACCTGGTATCCTACTATTAATAACACACACTTGCGATTTTCCTGTTGGTAGTTTTTTTTATTGGAATTTTCTGATTGGTTGAAAATCTCTGGTCGACAGGTGACGTCACCCCCTTGCATTGAGCACTCCGCCGTTGGGCCCTCATCGGGAAGACCTTCGTGTCATGCTCTGCTTGCTTCGTGGCCGTTGAAAAAGGGCTACGTACGGTAGGGGGATAACTTTTAGTTCCTTGTTTTCACCAGCTAAGAGCTACTCGCGCGAATGTCGACCCTAAGCACGTGCAGCCTTGAGTTATGGAGCTGTTTGATTTCGCGATACACACCGCCATGAAATCGTTCTGTACCCTGTGTCAAAAACAGTATTTTTAGATCTGTGTTGGAGTGACGTACAGAGCCGCTCGCGCGAGTGGTCTAAACTCCGTAGTGGAAATGATGGTATTGATGGTACCGTGCCTACCGTAGCCTTGATATTTTGTGTCCTCGTCGTAGGACTGCTGTGTTTTCTTGTTTGATGGTGTGGTCACGTTGGTGTATAGAGTAGCCAGCGTCCCCGGTGATCTATAATAATACCAGTAGTGGGTAAACCTCGTAGCTGCTAAGGTCGATTTTGCGAGTTCGAGCCCCCCCCGGATGTTCTCGTACTCGTATGGACTTTTTCTTGTGCAAAAGTTGACTCGCGGAAAGCGCGGAGAGTTGGCACAATTTGATGATAATCGACGAGCAGTGGGAATGCTGAACCCTTTGCGCGATATAAATGAAGGCATGCATGATACCAGGGGGGAGAAGGGACAACATCTGTCACCACGGCTTGTCCAGAAGCTGGAAAGTACAAATGAGATTAAAGATAGAAAAAAAAAAAAAAAGTGGCGTCAAGGACTGTCACTCGACAGCACAGGAAATCCGCCGAAGGCGTTTCACCGTTTTAGAGTTGCACCCACGTTTTTGGGAACAAATTGCGTGGAGTTTGTGCTGGATTTTTTTTTCGAGCACTGCCAGGGTTAACCCCCTGTGGGCCTGCGCCACCCAGCCGGTCGCCCCGGTGGTCAAGTGGTTACCCTCGAAGACTACTAAGGTTGGAGTCAAGGGTTCGAATCCCGCTATGGAGATTTTATTTTCTAGAGACACCAACTGCCGAGAGCGCTTTATATCGTGGGTAAAGCACAATTCGACGCGAGTCGACGAGGGAAGAAAGTGCTGAAATTCTTCTCGCGATAAAAATTGAGGCGCGTAACGTATTGGGGAGGGGGGAGAAGGGCCTGCTTAGTGACCCCGGATCTGAGTAACGACTACTGTAGTAGTAGGGAGGGAGAAGGAGAAAGAAAAGTGCGAAGATAATACCATGGTAAATGGGATGAGCAAAAAAAAAAAAAAAAATCGGGGACAAATTGCTTGGAGATAGTGTTGGATATGTGTTTCTGTACAATGCAGTGGTAACAGGGTTTGAGCTTGACTGGACTTCCCCTCCGTTGTCCCGTCGATTTTGTTTTTTGCAGAGACGACCCGGGCTATGCGGACGCCATCCGTATCGAAACGGCGATGGGGATTCCGGTGCTGAGACACGACGAGAAGAAGCCTGGCGGGGTGGCGGAGGTGCTGGCTTTTTTCGAGGGGAAGGGCTCGGAGGGAGAGCCGGTGGGTTTGGCGACCACGTTGGATGCATCCGTGGGTTGTACACGTCGATTTATTCAACGATACCGTACCGGCCTTCTAATAAGAAACCGATATATTGGTATTGGTTTTAGGCTAGATGTCTTATTTGGGAATGGGTGTGCAGTGTAACAGCTGTCTCATTTCTTACTTCCCCTCCTTACTTGAGAAAGCGCGTGTCCTGCACTACCTTCAGTGTAGCAGCCCATTTATTAGTTTTCCTCCGTATTTGACAAAGGGTGTGTCGTACACTAACTTTCAGTATTCCAGCTGTCCCAATTCTTATTTTCCCGTATTTTTTAGGCTCAAGTTTCTTGTGGGGCTCTTTCTTGTTGGAGGGCCGGTAGTATATCGTACCTGTACGTCCTTTTTTTGCGTGCTGCAGCTTATTATACCAGGTATTGTTTTGTATGTCCTTTTTTTTTGCGTGCTGCAGGTACGGTTGGACGAGCTGTGCTTCGTAGGCGACCGCCTCCTGACCGACGTGGTTTTCGGTAACCTGCACGGCATGCTGACGGTGCACACAAGGCCGCTCACGCTCAAGGGGGACAATCGCCCAGCAGCTTTATTCCGCTTCTTGGAGAGGAAGGTAAGGGTCAAGGATCAAATTCGGGGGAGTCAAAGTCATAATATTTTCCTTGAGCTAAACTTTTTTGCCGTCCCATTGTTGTTAAAGAAACACAACATCAGTCGCCGACGTAAAATCAACCACAGTGGGGGGCTCCCAATAGTGCCGGTTGAACAGTGCCAGTGCTCTCTGTGGTGCCGGTCAAATCGCTTAGCACGACTGGAACTCTCTATAGTATCTCTCTTATAAAGTAACCCTATTCCCAATAGTGCCGGTGCCCCGAATAGTGCCGGTATATTGGGCTGGCACATACCGGCACTATTGGGAGTCCCCAACTGTATTTCTATTATGGTACGTAGCTATTTCCCGGTTAATACAATTTTGTGCGGCACCGAAGTGTAGCTGTGTCCCCGTTGATACAAGTGTATGTAGCACTGACTTAAAAGGTCCTTCCACTTGGGGTGATCCGCGCGTTAACCCTGTTGAGACCCGTGTAAAGCGACCAAAAAAACGACGATCGCGATATTTTCAAGTGGCTAGGAAGAGCGTGCAGCAGTACGAGTATTTCCATTAGTGTTGCATGTCGGAACGATAATCGATTCCGATCCGATACGGACCAAAGAAAGCGATATCCGACAAAGAATCCGATATTTATCGGATCGGATCGGATCGCCAAAATTTCCGATTCCGATATGATAAAACACTGTGCGAGGCGGAAATACAGAAATACAGGTCATGGTACTGCCAAAGGGGCACGCATTATTTTTTCTTCTGACCCCCTCACGTCGAATTATTCACCTTTGGACCCTCTCAACAGGGGGGACAGTAGAGCGACATCCCCTCCCCGTTAGAGGTAAGGCGTTCTTGTCGGGTATCCGGACGCTTTGCTTTCAGATACGATTACCGATACGATTTGCGATCTATCGGAACTTCCGATACGATATGAAACACTAATCATGATGCTGCACGCGTGTCGGACAGCTCCGTGCGATGCGTTTCAGACGCGTCTCCTACCTACCCCAGCGGCTGGCTGGTTCGTGTGGCCGACGCCGCAATCATCAGGTTTTTTCGACAAGTTTTCTCTCTAAAGTCCCAAAGGAATTGAATGAAACACACACCGTGCGCTATTTTTGTCGCTCCTGTGAAACTCTTAACGCGGCAGGTGTTCATGGACTTTTTCCGCAACACGTGCTCCCTGGAGCCGGAGGCGCATGGTCTTTGTCCCAGCGGCACGGGGGTTTTAGATAGAGGGAACGATACTCCTTCGAGTAATAGTAGACCAGAAGCGATGTAGCCTTGGGAGAAGGCCTATGAATAATTCATTAACTCGAGTATTTAGTAGTAGACCGTGCGCGTGGTGGGACTGCGCACTTTTTCCTGAGAGTTGTTTAAAGAAGTGTTGAAAGGAGAACCAAAGAGTAAACTCTTACATAATATAATTTCCACTGCTAGTAGTATATTTTTTATTTATGTCCCGAATCCAGACTACGACTGATAAGTACGGTGGGCTGTGGCAACTTTGCGCTTTCGCTGCTTTCACAGCGGTTGCTGTGGGACGCACGCTTGAGAACGTCTCTCACATGCACGCCCGTTTTTTTGTTCTGTGGCGCGGACGCTTGAGAACTTCCATCATGTATATGCACGTCTTTTTTTTCACGTGGCGCCACTTCCGGCACATTTCGCCTCTCGCCGAAGGCTTTCGGTCGGGATGCTTTTGTATGGATTTTACAAAGACACCTCGACTGTGAGGTCGAGGATTTGGTCGAAAGTCATATTTGCAAGCTGCGTGTGATGCTTCGATATAGCGTGCTACGGGATGTGTATGTCCTCATGAAGGATATAGGGTCAGTGTTTATATGCTTTCCATTTGAGTGTGTGCAACCCTTTTTGTCTGTGCGGTGGCCCCCGTTTGTGCTTATTTCTTGTTGTCGCCGGCAAAGTCTCAACGTTGTGTCATACCAGAAAAAGAGGCGTCAAGGTTTTTGCCCGAAAGGTCGCCCAGCGCAAAAACTCATACTATGCGAGATGCTAAGCAAAACATTGGCGACACCAAACTCACAAGGTCATGTCGTATCATACCATGTCATGTCGTTGCATATCATGAGGCCGTCAGCAGAAGTAGGGGAAGTAAGGAGAGTAAGGGACGAACCTGGTAACATCTATCCTTGTGGGCACGGTATACCAACTTGCCGTTTACTCTCGCACTGCTGCTCGTGTTGTGAGCCTTAATTATGCTGCAATGTTCTAGTCGGCTTTCCGGAGTCTCTCCTTTTCGAGAACTAAAGCTCGGCTCAAGGGCCTCTGGCGCTTTTTCTGTACCGCTAAATGGTTTCACGCACACCACGCGCTGAACCTACTAGAAAATGCAGCTCGGACGTAAAGTTCGGTGGTCGCACAGCAGTGTGCACAAACGCCACACGCCACTTAGCCCCTACAGTAGGGGTCCCCCAGCAAGGCGGTGGTGGTGTGCCAGACCAATATAACCGCCTTATTGGGGGAAGACGCCTTATTCATGACACACGCTACGGTAGAGGTGCGCTACTGTATTTGTGTTCTGAGGCTCCTCACTTGAGGAGCTCTAAACTGAAAGAGCGACCCGATGAACAAATCCATGGCTTAGGCATGCAAATTATAAATATCGCAAAACAAGAATCGACAATCCCGACGAATTTTGGTTCAGGAGCCCCGTCATTCAGAAACAAAAAAGCCAAAAAGTGCTACCACCTCTATCGTAGTATACCATACCATACCATACCATACCATACCATACCATACCATACTATACCTCCTACTATACCTCCTATTAGTTTGCACTCATACCATACCATACCATACCATACCATACCATACCATACCTCCTACTATACCTCGCACTCAAATATTGCAAAAAAGCCAAAAAGTGCTACCTCTATCGTAGAACGCGTCTCATTCCAGGTTTTGAGTGCGATTACCCAGTCGCGCCAAGCGATTTTGACCGCCTTATATCGGGATGCCGCCTTACTCAGACCGCCTGATTGGGGGACCCCTACTGTATACCAAAGGTATTAGAGGGTATTAGTCCGTTTGACTACTGGTAAAAGGTTTACCTATTGCCTACCGAAACTAAGCCTTATAAACACTCCCCCCCCCCCTGGACCGGATCAGCATATACCAAAGGTATTAGAGGGTATTAGTCCGTTTGACTACTGGTAAAAGCTTAACCAATTATTGCCTACCGAAACTAAGCCTTTATAACACTCCCCCCCCCTTGGACCGGATCAGCCGGACCCACGACCCAAAAACCCACGACGCCGACGACGCCATTCGTTAAGGTATTAGAGGACATTTGTCCGTTTGACTACTGGTAAAAGGTTAACCAATTGCCTACCCACACTAAGCCTTGTAACACCACTGCAAAAGCAGATGCTGAAGCAGATGCTGACGCCTGCTACGATAGAGGTAGGTAGCACTGTTAAATAAAACGTTTTCTGAACGGCAACCCCTCCTTAACCCAAACTCGTCAGAATTTCGTTGTTGTTTTTTGCAAATCTGTTGCGTTGTCTACCTAAGTAGGCCATGGGATTGTTCATCGGGTGGAAGTTCTAGTTTTCTCCAAATCCGTTTTTGGGCGGAGGTACAGAGCTCCTGAAGTGAGGAAGCCTCAGAAAAAAAACGGTGTACTGTGCCGTAGCATGCTTTTGCTGCATTCACTCAAGAGTAATGCAATTCTAAAGGGGGTTACACCGCGCGGCTAAGATAACCTGCAGAGCACACCCCACGGAAGATGTTACAAAGCACGCGCCGTCGGCTAGAGTCTGAAAAACGAGTCAAATCCCCTTGGACATACTGGCAGATACTCCCCCCAACACGGGGACCTTGCCCTGCTGATTCAACCCTTTCCTAGCACTGCGAAATGTATCGCGGCACTAATTACAAGCAGGTTGCCCCCGCGAACAAACGTGGGTGAAATTCTGATCGCGGCTACGTGATAGGGGGCTTGCCCCCATTTTCACTTCCAAGTTAAGGCGACGCGTGCTACTCGAGAGGTAGCACTTTTTGTCTTTTTTGGCTTTTTCTGAATGACGGGGCTCCTTAACCCAAAATCGACAGGATTTCATTCTATTTTTTCGCCACAAGTATCAGTAAAATTTTTGTTCTATACCTACTGTGGTAGGTCATGGGATTGTTCGCCGGGTAGCACTTTCATTTTCCCCCAAAATCAGTTTTTGGGAGGGTTATAGAGCTCCTCAAGTGAGGCGCCAACGCATATGCTACATTAGAGGTGCACCATTTTTTTTCTGAGGATCCTTCCTGACTTGAGGAGCTCTATACCTCTCCCAAAAACAGATTTGGGGAAAAAAAATAGTGCTACCCGATAAACAATCCCATGGACTAGGTATCACTAGGTATACAGCAAACATTCGTCACAAAAAAAAAAAAATCGAAGTTTCGACGATTTTGGGTTAAGGAGCCCGGTCATTCACAAAAACGTGTTTACCGAAAAGTGATATCCCTCTCGTAGCACGCGTCACTTTAAAAAGTACCGTATTTTGTTGGTGCAGCGTTCCAATCACGAAGATGCATGCTACGAGAGGGGGATCACTATTAGAGCTCGTGAGAGTGGCTACCCTAGGAATTTGCAGTATTAAAACCTGTTGTGCCTTTCGGTTTCGCGGCATTCACCCCCGCCATAATGCAATTGTTTGTAACGCTGCGCCAACAACATGGTTTTGAAGTCAGTTTTTGAGTCAGGTACAAAGCCAATCGCGTAACTGGCAAAAGACGGGAGTGAAAATAGTGGTATAACGTCCCCCTACCGTGAGCGCGGTCAAACATGACAGTGCGTATGGCGCGACCGAGTAGCAGAAAACGGTAGCCCCTCACGCATCCGTGCACAGCTTGATTAAAGACCGACGTCTTCGTGCCACCCTGTTAACCCTTGTGCTAACTAGTTCTAAGGGGAATCACCGACCTGTTATCCTTCATGAGAACATACACATCCCGTAACACGCGCGATCGGAGTATCACTCACAGCTTGTAAAGATGAGTTTCGACGAAATCCTCGATCTCACAGCTGTAGTGTATGACTAATTTTTAATAAAAATGACTTTGAGTCGCTGAAAAAATATTGCCTAAAAATTGATCTTCTAAAAAGAGACAAAACCCTTTTACTACTGGAAACAAAATCCTACTCTACTTTCAAGTGGTTTGCCCCCCAAAAACGTGGGTGCAAAATCTAAAGGGGTTACGCTGCTAATTGATGCAGCGTCTGTCGAGCACGCGACAAACCCGCTGTTCCCCCTCGGCTACAACAGTGCTTGTAATCCGCCGCAACCAAGCCTGTTGCACCCCTCTGTTTTGTTGTCTTGCCCTTCTCTGACGCCTTGGTACTGCAGGGGGGAGGGCTAAACACCTTCCTGTTACACCGCTTCCTATCGAACCCACTCGGCAAATGATATGCTGATGGGCCTGGACTCTCCGCCCCCATGGGTGCCGCCGATAGCCGCTGCGATTTTGCGGGTGGTGGCGACGGCCATACTCGGCCTCCAAACCCCCGCGCATATCCGATCCCACTTGTTTCTCTTATGTCATCCCGCCCACGCCCGACCTCATTATGTGTTGTCCTTCTATTCGCGCATGCTATCGCAGCGGCGGCCCTTTTAGCTCTGCTGTGGCTGGCCTTGGGACCAGCAAACGTTGTACCACACGTCATGCTAAGCCGCACGTTGTACTCTCCGGGACCGGGTGTGTTTTCCGCTGTCCCCAAGGTTTGTCGGGTGAGATCGCGATCAAGGTATCGCACTTCGCGAAAATCGGGCGATGTCGCTCGCGTCCCGCCCGAGTGCACGGGGCCTCGACGCTTTGCAGATGGTCCTCGGCGGGGGGTGGACTCGCCCCGGAAAGCGCAGTTAAGAGTATGACCCACGTGTGTCGGACCTATTTTTGTGGCAACGTCGCCCCAGGCCTGGAGACCTCCCTTGGTGTTCACCCCGTTCACCCTGTCGGCGTTAGGGTTAGGGTTAGGGTTAGGGTTGGAATGGACGCTGCTGTTGTGCATTTTACAAAAATTATTACGCTTACGTCAGTTGTGAATTCTACGGATTGAACTCTTGACACGAAGATTCACGAGCTGCGCGATACGTTGGCCGCTCGTGTTCTATACTCCTTGTGAATATTGTTAATCTTAGAACGCATTTTGCTCGCTCGCGGCGATATCTTAAATGCCATGCGTGCCACGGAAACCGGATTTCCTCTTACCACATGCAACGCGGAGATGTGTTCGGGCGCATTGACCCCCTCCTTTTCGTCAACCACATCCGCTCCTCGTTCGAGGGTACCTCTGCCGCTCTAGCCGGGGTAGGCGGCCGTGGCGTGCTTGCTTTCCCCCACGCCGCCTTGGTGTTGAAACCTCACGTACGCCGTGACAGGGGTAGGTAGCACTGTTAGGCCAAAATATTTCTGATTGACGAGGCGTCTTAACTGAGGAACTACTCTATACCGTCGGAATACCATTTGTGTTTTGCAACACGAGTCGTTGTACACCTAGTCCATGGTTTGTTCATCGGGTCGCACTTTCCGTTTGTCTCAAAAGTCGGTTTTTGGGCGTGGTACAGTACAGGACACCTAACAAAAAACATAACTACTGACCCAGGCTAAAGACTTCGTATTTGGGAGAGGGTGCGTTCCACACTAACGTCAGTATAGGTTAGTAAGACTACCCTGTTGCGTGTAACTCCTAGCAGGTCTCTCTACTAAGCAGGTCCCACGATGCCACTCACTTGTATATCCTTAGTAGTTCGTTTGTATTATTTCTCAAGTCACGTAAGGGAACACGACGACGACGACGACTGATCGCTGTGCGCTAGACAAAACCCTTTCGTATCATCCCCTATCCCCTTGTTTCCCTATATGCACATGCCCACAAGGGCACATGGAAACCCTTTTTGTCTCTGTATCCAATATCTTGGCTCCTGGTCCCTAACCTTTGTCAGGATCCCAGGGCAATACCATAACAACAACGGCTCCCAGATTGACATTCTTCCTGTAAATATCCTATCAGCCTGCCTTTGTTTAATACCTTGTTTCTGATTGGGGATCGTGTACTGTATAGAGCTCCTCAAATGGGGAACCTAAACAAAATTAGATGCTATCCCTAGCGCAGCATGCATCACCTCTCCGTGGCGTCCAATAGCCCTTGTTTACATCATCCCATTTCTCGGGAGGGGGGAAATTGTTCCAAGCCTCCTTGTTGGGGTAATACTTGCCCGGCCCTGGGCTTTCAACTCCCTTGGCGGCCCGTTCGTGAGCCGGCGTGAGGCACCGCTTTGAGGGACTCAGGTAGCGAGCCTCGCGGGTGTTGATGAACGCAGTAGGCACCTGGGTTTAGGGTTAGGGTTAGGGTTAGGATTACGGCAGTTGCGTCGATGCACGTACGTGTGTGTGTAGTTTGCATATTTTCCCCTCTTATAGCACCTACTCAGAAACCGCTAAAATAAAACTATGACCACGTAAAAAAGACCCGAAGTATTTTGGGCCCCCATAGAGTACATTGGTTTGTGTATAACGCTGCGGCGTGGTAAATGGAGCATCCAAACTCTACCATAAGAACCCACCTCTAAGGCCAAGTGACCCCACGTTTACTTGGGTCAATATGATGGGCCTGGTAGCGTTCTCGTGCTAAGAGGGGTAACGCTGGGGCGATCTTCTTGTTCGTTGCGTGCTGTTCAAACTGTGGGTGGGTGCTCGTCGGTGTGGGCTGTAGAATAGGCGCGTCCAATCGAAAACAGCATGTCTCTTGGTCGATCGCGCAGGCGCTCTCGTGCCGTTGCACTAGTTCAAAAATAGCATTGTTGTTAATGCGGCAGTTGCGAGTGCGGCAAAACCATTCGATGCTCAGATTTTTCTAGCTGCGTGATACGTGTGATACGTCGGTCGCACGTGTTTCAAGGTGTTGCTCGCATTCCCAGCTCAGGGACAAAATAACACGACGAGCGCAGGCCGTTCGGAACAGTCACTAGCAGTAAGAGGCGCAGAGGGAGGGTCGTTTGGGGTGTTTCAGAGGGTATAGTGTCGAAAATTAATTACAACTACAGCACTGGCCACAAGATGAAGATCGAGCTTCCCGGATAAGGGATGTGTCCGAACTGTACTGTAAAGAGCTGTGCCGCACGCGAGCCGCATGGTTATACTTGCAGTGCTGTGCTGCACGCTCTTCCCAGTCGTTTGGTAAGGTCGTATTCGTTGTTTTTTTGGTCGCTACACATGGATGGGTCCTCTCAAAAGGGCTACCTGGTAACCTTTTTCAACTCCTAAAATGATACCTTACGAAGCATCGATCTATTTCCAAATGCTTCTGTCCCCATATCGAGAATACGGCGCTAAACGTATTTAACCTATGCTCCTTCTTACTCACCGCTCTTCGGGTGGCTCGCTCGCCGGGTTCCGTGTCGTATGCCGCTGGACTGATGAAAGGGTTGTCAACCGACAAGCACGCGAGGCCCTGGTTTTTGTTTTTTTCGGGATCGCGTGCGGAACGAACCCCTTTAGCGACGTGCCGTGGGGTATTGTTACCCCGAGACAACATAAAACTTTTAAGCTGACGGCTTAGACTATGTTGCTACGAGTATGGAAGAAACGTAACATCGGCCGCTGACGTGATTTATGTTTTTCAGCCTCTCTCGTCCGTAATAAAAGTGCCACCAGCCTGAGAGGGGAAACATGTCGAGAACAAATAACGATTACGGCATCCGCCACACCAAACAGCCTGGGTTGTTGGAGTGGGGTATGTTTCCGGACTGAAACGTGAGGAGCTTCTACACGACACTCGGGCAGCATTATTTAGAGAGTTTCGGAAAATGAAAATGTGAAAAAAAAATACTTGCTCAGGGACCTTCTTGCTCAGGGTCTCGCCGCAAAAAAGACATTGACGGCTAAATTAGACCATGAGCATCGAGTTTTTCTTTCGCTGCTCAGGGGGAGGGCTTCCTAAATAGGTCCCAACCCTGAGCAACAAACTGCGACGGGTTATGATCAGGGAACAGGACACAGGCGGTACAAGGGTGCCTGCACCATCACAAAAGCCGACGCCGACTCGCCGCCACAACGTAGAACGGCAGGGCGCGCCATCTTCTCGAACCAGGAGTGGTTTCGTGACGCTGTGACGGAGAAAGTAGTGTTACACCATCTCAGCAGGCACAGCCAAATTGGTACTCGTATGTACGAGTAGGAGAGACAGGCTGGGCGACGGCGGGGAGGATGGCCGAGGCGCACGCCCACTCGCCG